>JAOBAT010004738.1:0-10710 GCA_026413305.1 Hydrozoanthus tunicans
AGTCACATTCAACAAATACTTAGCCTCGGATGCAGCTAATGCAAATTAGCATAATTTAACACCAGTACAGAAAGCGCCCGCTAGTTCACGCACTCATGCGTCTAGTTAATATTAATTTTGTCTACCCTAAAATTCCTTACTCTTTTTAGCATACCCGGTGATTTTTCCATAACCCAAAAAAACTTTTTTGGCCAAAATTTCAAACCCCAAAAATGCCCTTTGTGATCCCTCCCCCTCACACCCCACCCCATCAACAAAAATATATGTAACTGGGGCCCCAGGTTGGGCTACCTAATTTCCATCAAAACAGTTCAAAGTTACCTTAGTTCCTTGAATGGATAGTATTGCACATATCTTATTGTCTGACTCAGCGGTCACCAGCACACTGTCCACAGACTCAGGGAAGACAAACAAGCGATACTGGAGTAAATTTAAAAAAGGCAAGCACTTCCATAAAAATTTCATAAATCAGGTATGTTTGTGTAAAGGAATCTAACATTTTTCCCCTGAAAAGTATTTTTGAACAGTTGTGAAAGTACTTAAATTAAAATCAAGTCAAAAATATTAAATATATAATTAATATATAAATATTTATGTGGCAATTTGACATCTACAGAAGTAGGGAGTTTTCATCAACTTTTGTCAATCAAGAGTATAGTAAGGTGATTGGAAAAGCGAGCGCTGTTTGTTTTATTCAATCTCTAAATATAAAAATAGGTCTGTAACTATTTCACAAACCATTTTGCAGTTTCTAGTCCAGGATAAAGGTTCTCCTCACAGAGTGGTACAGTGGATTTGTGCCTCTCTGCACTTACTACCCCTGCATGACTCTGCTCTTTTCTTTAAAAAATAAAACAGAAAAAACAAAGCTTTATTAAAAATCTTTTAAGAAATAAATTGAAACTGGATTCTCCTTTGATTTCAAGAACGTCTGCCATAAGGTACTCGATCAATGTCTCATGCGGTAAAATTTTACAATGACTCCAGTATCAACAGGAATAAACTCAATCAGTAACAAGGAAGAGCATTCAAAGCAAAAAATGACATTTTTACAGCAGAGCCTCTGCTCTGTGGATCGATGGCCCTTGCATTTACAAATTTGTCAGTAGCTTTCTGACAATTTGTACACTACAAAATTCTTACTTGAATTAATAATTTTTTTTAACAAAACTAATTGTTTCAGTCTACTTCAAATGCCATAAAGTTATTAAAATAAAATGGTTTTTTTTGGTCAAAGTCCTTTTCAAGGGTGTATTTTTCTGGAGGGGGACTATCTAATTTATTTCATATTAGTCATATGGATAAAATTATATGAATAAAGTGTATAGTTAACAATTTAATGTTGGTCATGCATTATACAGACTGTCAGATCCAAATAATTCAAATCATTTACTTCCCAATAACTTGAACCAAAACTGATTTTCCCAGTAAATCTAGCCTCTGTAACTCAACTCCCAAATAAATTTAACTCGCAGGTTTTTCAGTTCACTTGATGGTTCAGGTTATTGGGACTGTATGTACTCACCTCTGGTTGTGCAGGAGCAATAGTAACAGAGTGTGGCTGGTTTAGTCTGAAAAAATAACAATTAATAAATCATTAAACCTACCTACCAAACAACCTTGTTGCTGTATTCTCCCAACAAGAACTCATACTTCTCATGTTACCAGTTTAGGAGAACTTCGCTTTTCATCCTCAGCATTTGAGCTGTGTTGATCAATTCCCATTTTCTCATTACCAAAAGTCAATAATTTAGTATGGTTTTTGTCAGATGCCAGCTTGCTGTTGAACATGCCAGGGCTAATATGGGGTTTAAAATTACATTACTAAAGAACACTAATCAAGACAGTAAAAACTGTAGTTTAAAATTGAATAGCTTGTGAGAAAAAAGTGCAATCTTCAAAACAATCACTTCACTTCCAAAAAATTGCTAAAGATCACTTCGACTATGTTTTATCTTAAAAACAATTTAGCAGCATTTCTACACCTGTTATCTTAAAGTTGTTACATATTATAGTCTTTATCAATAATTATTATTATCAATTTCATTTCACTCTCACTGTCACTGTTACTGTCAAGTGCTAATAAATTTTAATTTCAGTGCTCCACATGTCTAATTTTTTTGGAATTATTTTACTATAGGCAGGGAACTGATAAGCACAATAAACTGCTAGCCCACAAGTACAAACTACTAGTCAGACTAAGTCGAGTTTGGCTTTGCTCTCAGTCTTTTTAGGGACTACTAGGAACACATTAATTTTTTTCTAGCCCACCATAAAGTTTTATTAGTCCTCTGCTTGTGGACTATAAATTATGTAAGTGTTGAGACCGACTGATTGTTATTATAAACTTTAATTATTATTAATTTTAATGTTATTCTAATAAAATATTCAAAGCCAAATAATTACAGTTTCTATAATACAATAGAATTCCGAAAGTAATGGCCCCGTTACTGTCAGATTTTGCCGTCAAAAGGGGCCATTACGTTCTGGTAGCAATTATTTTCAGACTCATAAAAAATGTTTGTAACTCAAAGTAGTCTCAGACAAAGAGGGCAAGTATTACAAAATTTAAAAGTAAATTCATTTGATATTTATATTCCTACAATGTAACATAACCCGATAAACAAACAGTAAACAAATAAACTACTGCAGAATTCCGAAAGTATCAGCCCCTGCTTTTTTCAAATTTTGCTAGCAAAAGAGGCCACTACTTGCGGGTAGCTGATACTTTCAGGGGGAATGGGGGGGAAATAAGTCTTGGAATTCTACAGTATTTGTTATCACAGGCTTCGACTATGCACTCAGCAACCAACCATTAGTTTTAGAAAAACTGGCATAAAAAGCACTCACATCAAGTCAAAGTGTTGTACAAAGGTTGCTTTTAGATGGTACTGAACCAACTGTGGAGCAGAAGATGCAGCCTCAATGAAAAAACTAGTTGAATTGGTCATTCTGACATTACGGCACAGAATCCTTGAGACAGTGTTGTACATGTACCTACAGGTTAAGAAACAAAAAAATAAAAACCTTTCTTGAGCCTCCATAGCCAATTGCTTATCCCTAATTTCTGTGTTACTAGTGCTAAACCAACATTTGAGACTCTTTGACTACCCCTGGACACTAATATATCGCAGATTAGCCCCTAGCAGAAACTCTTACTCATTTATACAGCTAAGTTGGCTGGCCTGGAACAAGTCAGGTAATGTGTCTTGCTTAGATAAGGACACAACACAGTAGTCTGATGACCGTAGAATTATCACTGAAGATTAAAGATGTCAACCAATCGGCCACTGAGCCACAGATATTATAAAAGTAACAAGTGTAGCACCAAAATTACCATAAACATTGTATATTCAATGTCAACAATATCTTCATTCAATGCCAAATATAATCCTTAGGGCTTAATATTATCTATTTTTATGGGGGAGAAGCTTAAACATTGAAGGCATTTTCTATTCAAAAGTCTGTTCCAGACATTATACCTCTGTCGGTATAATTTCGGGGGGACCAGTTAGTTTCTGCATTTTACAGTAAAGTAATCTGTCTTTTTTAATCTGGTGAGTAGAGAAATTCAGTAGCCCAAGAAAAGAGTTTTCATCAAGAAGAGTAGCAATTAAATCCACTGGGTCAATTACCAAGATAACCAACAAGTTTTATTAAGAGTAATCTAGCTAGGATTTTCGCTAATCAACCTTTGAATAACTTAGCCCAGGAGTCTATTGTTACTACTAAAATACTTCCTTTTTTCACTATGAATTACTCTGGAGTCCCTAACAATCATACATAAACAATTATTTTCTTTGAGCAAAAAAAACACTCTATTTACAGCTTATTTCATGTCTGTTTAATATAATTCTTAATTTTTGACATTTTTCACATTTATTGTTGTCAGTGTTCATCTGCCACTTTATTAGCAAAAAGTCCTAACAAACTGACTTTATTGTCTTATCTGTGTGTGTAAACAAGAGAAAATACAAGAGACACCTTTTTTGCAATATATAGTAGCTAACAACTATTTTTATTGGACTTTTCCACACAGCTGTACTACTATTCAAACCTTACACTAAAATTGATTTTTTCCATTTTACACCTAATTATTTTGTCTATTACTATTATCATATTTAGAATATTTTCCCACCCTGTTCCATTATATATTACTCTGCTCTGTATTACCATTCAGAACTCCAGAGTACTTATGTTACCATTACCTTATAACTATGATAAGAAAAACAATATGCCCAAGATAACGCATGCTCTGATTGGTTATAGCTGTTTTTTATAACTGAATACAAATAAAAAACATGGTATGCATCACATAATGCAAGAAAACAGTTAAATTATTTTTTTCTTTGTGGACTGAAAAGGTTATTTTCTCAAAGGAACAGCCTCACTTCTGTTTCTAGTCAAAAATAGACAACGCTTCGTAGCAGACACTCAAAAAGTAGAGAGAATACTCAGCTTTAACTCAATTTCTTCTCAACACTTTTCTCATGTTCTGCAACACCAAAGTGAGTTCTGTTTTTTTCTAGAAACACATGCGATACTATTTTATTCCCTAAGCTACAATTACTTACGAATCTTCAGCAATGAATGGGAGAGACCATGAAAGCACTCCTCTTTGTAACCTAGCAACAAACAGCACTGGAAATTCTTCTGTCGCATCCTCACTTGTAACAGTCACTTGGATCACCTGAGACAAGGTAGGACTGTAAATTAATACTGGCCTCTTGGAAGTGGGGGTTGGGGGCAACAGCCCCCTCCTCCCAATATCAGTTTCATTACAATGGGCCTGAAGCATCCAATTGCAACTTAGCAATAATATTATGCATGATGCTTAGTATACATACTACAAAGTTTGACACATTACCAGCCCATCTCCCTGCTGTAACAAAATTTAGAAAATTATTAAGTCCACAGGCTTAGTTCAACTGCTTGGACCCAGACTTCTCAGGTTGAAAAGGTGTTGTATTCCTTATTGCCACAAAGTCAGGTGAGCAAAACGTGCAGTACAACCACATTCGATACACATGACAATGTGCTCCCAATTTTTTATCACCAGACTTGCACAGGTATCCCAGCTACAATACAAAGACTGTAATAATGGTCGCCATTTTTTATCACAGGTGAACTTGTTCTTGCTATCTCTTTAATAGCAGACAAAGTGTTTTATTACAGATTATACTGCAAACTCTTAGAAAAGTTCCGGTTTATCCAAGGAATTTTACAACAATTACTTCAAAACACCTTTTAGCAGATTAACTAACATCTGAAAAGGGGGCGCTTTTTATATCAAATACAATATATTACAATGAGGTGCAGTGAAAGATAAATCAAGCATAGTTTCAAAATTTGAAAAAATTAGTATATTATTTCTGCTGAGCATTGCCAGAATTTTCATTCTGTTAACACTCAGTAATGCCAAATGACTGCAATAATGCCCAACCCTACCTCTCTCTTTGGTTCAAACAATACCCAGCCCCTACAGGCACTTCGATCATTCCTAATGTCAAACTCCCAGGTCCCTGGGGAATGGCTGCAGTCAAAATTAATACCCAGGGGGGAATGTTGAGGTTTTTCACTGATCAACACATAAGCTAAAAGCTAAATCCTTCACGAGCCAAGTGGCTCCTAGGGTCGGCACTTATCTCCGGTTTCTGTAGTGTTAAGCGGATGAGAGTCTTTGACTCCCCCTGGACAGGACACTAATCTATCGCAGGTTAGCTCCCAGCAGAACTGGTACTCATTTATACAGCTTAGTTGAAAGAAAGAAAGACATAACAACAGCTGGGGGATAGAAAGGAGAAATTTCCTTGAAAAATAGCATGCATGATCAAACACAGTCTCAAGTGGAACACCGCTTTACATGGTCACACATCATTGTACAAGGTCACAGGAGGTTTGGCTAAAAGTAATTCTACATGCCATGGTTGCAAACAAACATTGGACAAGTTGCAATTTCACCTCATCAGTCGCAGACCACAGCTTCCTTAATAACTCAATCAGCACACGTCATCCAAATATGGAAAGAACTGGTAGACATCAGTAAAAAGGGAAAGTTCAATCTACTGACCTCAAATATTCAAAAAATGGCAAGCAACAGAAAATATATAATATTAATTTTAAAATTAACATATAATAAAAAATTGTTTCAAGCCGAATTTAAAACTCTTCACCATCGGCGTCGGATCAAGTTCTAAGGTGCAAATTTTCAGAAACTTGGACAAATAAACTTTTAGTATCTATACTCAACAACGCAATGAAAACATTATAATATATATTATATATTATCTGTAGATTTTGATACGAAGACGGCAATTTTTGAATTAAATTTGAACCGCGTTGTTAGTGAAGATTAGTTATAAAGCATATGAAAGCGCGGGTCGCATAGTATACGTGAAAATTAGACGAAACCGTTACCACAACTCCCCCACGTTATATTCCCACCTGATTCTCCCGACTTCTGTTGTAGTTAAAAAACCAAATCTCTTCTTTGAGTCTGGACACGTTACCCAAGTAAGATCGGCCTACCAAAGCGTTTTTCAACGAGATGGACCCTTCATTATTGACATAAGAACGGAAAGGCCGTCCCTCACCAAAGAGAGAAACTAAAAAAAGAACTTTCAGCCCAAATAAAAATGAAACTGTCATTGCAAAGCGACTAATAAGGTTTCATTTCTCCGCCATATTCTATGAGATAAAGTGGTGTCCAATCTCCAGTTTCCTGCGGAAGTGCACACGTGCAAGGTCGACACTCGTTGGACGTGACGTCATCTGTATCCTCGGCAAGAATCTTCGGTTTATGCTCGAGCACTCCATCGGAAAATACTTATGGCAGCCTATTTGATTGTTTCGCCTTTGATGCTTTTTCCTATATACAAGAATTACGGCCGGTGGCCGGCTGTGTACATTATCTGCCATGTCTAGATCTCCTATTTCGTTTTAAGTTTAACAAATATTGGAGATTAGTTAAGTTGATATTATAAAGTTCGGTCTGTCAGCCGTTTAACTTTACTACTTCGTTAATTGTGCCCGGACATTCAGGGCGTCGGCCTTTTATACCGCACAATTAAAAAGCTTTTCACGTTAATGAATAAAGGTTTTAGTAACTTTGCTCCAGCGAAAAATAAATCTTAATGTATTTAAAATATTGGTACCAGCTGTGCATTAACAGATGGCTGCGTTGGCCAATCTATCAAACTGACATGCCAAATGGCTTTAATTAACAATTATTCCAAGAGCGCGTGTTAGATATGAGATGGTAAAAAGCCGACGAGGCGCTAGCGCCGAGTTGGCTATGAATTATCTCATATCCAACAAGCGCGAATGGAATAATTGTTTTATTTAATTTAATAAGTTTTCTAAACTCTTTCATACTTAAAAATAACAGCTAAATTTTATTCAAAACCTATTTTTTGGCTTTGCAAACACTACAGTCAGTTTCCATATTTGGTGAACTCCAAATATGAGCTGATAACCGAGATTGAATGAACCAATCAGAACGCGCGAATCGCAATATTCGAGATTGAAAATTTAATAAAAACATATATTCGAAGAGGATATCGTCGGAAAAAAGATGACGAGAATAAAACGAAATGTTTTAAGAAACTTTCGTAACCCAATTCCTGCCAAAACTTTCAGTTTCTTTGGCGGGCATTTCAAATGAATATGACTGAGTTGCCAACTCTAACTGACTCTGTTTAAGTGCAGAGCTTAATCAACGAATTTAGGTAATGGACTTTGTAGCTGAAAATCTAGAGAAAAATTGCTTAATAAGTAATGAACAATTGACAAAAACGTTAGTGACCCAGTTTGCTCATAGCGATTTGTTAAGTAATGGATTTTTAGGTAAAAGGGTTAAAGGCATTGTCCACTTGTTCCTTTTAATTTAGCAGAGTTTTGGTTTTCCATATCTTTGGCCAGTTAAATTCTGGTTTAACTTTCAGGTCTTCGTTTTGTTACAATACTTAGAAATTTTTGGTGTTCCTTAACTATCTATGTAACAATTTCAAATTAAAGTAAATAATAACATTCTTTAAGCAGGCTGTTCATCTGAAAATCTTTCTTTTTATACTTTATAGTTTGTGAGTTACTTATTAAACCCTTAAAAGGCCGACTACTAACTGATTGAAGTGTTCAACAGTGGTTGATAGGCAAGGGTTCATTAACGTCTTTTTCTTCTTTTTTTGGACGTCGGTAAAAGTCGAGTACTTTTTACTGACGTCCAAAAAAAGAAGAAAAAGACGTTAATGAACCCTTGTTGATAGGGCATCCTTATGCTCCTTTTGGGAAAATTTATGAATATGATTATTTCCAAGTTAAATTGTAATCCAATTATGTTAAAATGTGGTATACCTGTAATCTGATCTGTTAAAAAAATATTACACAATTTTTTGGCAGTGCACACTGCTGCCTTTCTACAGTTTTTAACAGATCAGATGACAAATATATCATACTTTATGGTACTGTTACACTGATCACCCAAGCTATATAAGTAATCCTAACACATACTCAAAATTATCTAATATAAGAATAACTGAGTTAGTTCTCTGCCATTGTTCAGGTTATTCCACTCACATGGTTGGTAAATGGCACTTGGGGTTTTACAAGTGGGAGTACACCCCAACTTACAGAGGGTTTGATTCATTCTATGGGTATTACAATTCACACGAGGACCACTACACGCATGAGAGAGACAACATTTTGGATTTGAGAGACAACACAGAGCCAGCTCGAGATATGAATGGGACATACTCTGTACATGTGTTTATGAAGGTAATTAGAAGGTAATAAGGGGGCATCAGGGTGGCGTAGTGGTAGAGAGCTCGTCTCTCACCAATGGGACCTGGGTTAGATTCTCAGCCAGAAAAGTATGTGAGCTGGGTTTGTCTTCCCTCTTTTACGTCGGAGGTTTTCTCTGGGTTTCCCCCACCATTAAAAACCATCAATTATGCCAACATCTGGGGAGTTTCAATAGTAGCTTTGCTATTTGAAACTTAATAAAGATTAAAGTTTTTTTTAAAAAAAAAGTTTTTAAATTACTAAATATGAGTATTTGAAAACCTGTAATTGGAAAAGGAACAGTCTTCAACTAAAAGAACTTTTAGGCCAAACTTTGATTATAATTAAGGTCAGATTTTATTCTCTAAATGTTAATTTAAGTAATAATAACTTGTGAATGTCCATACAGGGCCGGCAATAGCTCCAAATGATTGAGGTGATAAAGAGGATTTTCGTGAGAAGCACAAGCCTCCAGGGGGGTTGCATTTGAATTCAGTTGAAACAAATTGCTTCCCTGGGAGGTTTTGACAAACTGCTTTTGCTGAAATGCCAATTATTTGTATTCTGGGGGTATTTTTTAAGAATATTTGATGAGTCAAGTTTTATAATTTTCAGGAACAACTGCCCGTATTTCTTTATGTGACAAATGAAATGTCTGAGCAAGTCGTTCGAATGAGTGGTCTGTTTTTGTAACGACTTGACAAGCTGCTCGAATGAGTGGGTCTGATTTTCTAGTTTGTGATCAAGCCATTTGAACAAATGGGTCAGTCTTTCTAATGACTGTGCAAGCTGTTCAAAAGAGTGGGTCAGTTTTTCTAACGATTGAGCAATTTATTCGAAGTTATTTGATTTATAACAAGTGATCAAGCCATTCTAACGAGTTCGTCGGATTTTCTAACGACTGTACAAGCTGTTCAAATGAGTAGGTCTTAATTTCTAACGATTTGCTAATGGCCTGCACACGGGTTTCTGTGTGAAAACAGAAATTTGTTAATGTTTCTTATCCTGTGGAAGGTCACATGAATGCTATAAACTTAGTTGAATGTGAACAATGAAAGTGGACTAAACAAAGATTTGATTGGAGCTCATAATCGTATCGACAACACAACAATTGGCATACAGTATGATCACAAGCCATACAAGGACTGGTAACAAAAGTAGCTTCCTTAGCATCAAAAAATACTTTTTGCAAAACTGGACTTATCAAAGATTGGTTTATGGTCATCATTAGCAGCAATAAATTTATTCCTGGTCGCACAATAGTCTTTCTTATAACATTCTAATAAAATTCCTTGGCTTTGTTCAGGACAAGTGGCAAGCTTTTCTCAAAGCAAATCGAGGGGGAAGGGGATGGCATCCACTCACCCACCCTGCCCCCTCATGGAGTGCCTGCCTTGCTTTAGAGTACAGTACAGGAAGTATAAGTTGTACAAATACCGCAGAATTGGCAACTAGTTGTACCATGATGACAAAGCATAATTCATTCTTGAGAAAATTACTTAGAACTGTATAATTAAAAAAAATTATTGTATTGCTTTAATTTTCAGCAAGCCATTTCTATAAGACTTTAAATTGTTTTTAAAATTGTCTTACTTGCCACTGAATGAAAACATGCCATCAAACATTTTTGAAAAGAAAAAAAACATGCATCAAAGAAGTTAGGAAAACATTCTTGCATAGTGAATTTTACCATCTGTGGGAGCATGGTGCAATCAGGAAAACAGACATTCTTCCATTTTAGGATGATACATTTTGTGTGCACCAACCCATAGATATTGATTGTAAAATGGAAATACCCTAGCTTGCTGATCTGGATAACCATAGCTTCTAATTGATACAATCAAAATTTACTTTGACAGGAGCCCATAACTAGGAGCGTCCAACTCCATTGGGTAAGTGGCACGGCGTTTTGACAGACCAGTCTATTTTTAG
>JAOBAT010004749.1:0-10709 GCA_026413305.1 Hydrozoanthus tunicans
AATCTGAAATAATTTCCAAACTCGATCGCATTTTGACATTTGAACACCAGCAGTGTTGTAAACTTATTGAAACCTCAATATAAACCAAAAATGAGGGTAGGTTAGGTTTTGAGCCGTGGCCGCCATTTGCAGATTTTGCTCGATTTTTCTGTGCATTTGCTCTTAACGTTGCTGGTTTACAATGTATTTTTAGACACAATTCAACCGACTCTTTTGCTGGTGACAAAAGCTTTATATATGGTCGTTCGGTGTCAAACCAAAGAATAGAAGCGTGGTGGTCGCAATTAAGACGAGGATGAACAAATTGGTGGATTGTACATTTTAAAGAACTCAGGGCTATATTGCGACTCGAACCCTGTTGAAGTTTGTTGTTTGAGGTTTTTTTACATTGACCTACTGAGGGATGACCTAAATAGATTTCCTCTCCTTTGGAACAACCATCAAATTAGACCCTCGTCACTTAACGGCGAGTCTCCTTCAGGACCTCCAGATTTACTATACTTTATTCCAGCGGCATCAGCAACAGAAAACCTTTTAGTTTCTGACGTCACTTTGTGTAAGCAGTTTTTGTCTACCAGAAACTGTTTGAAACGTAACTGTAGTCACGAATTTGCGGAACTTGCACAATTAATCATGGAAGAGGAACACTTGGTGATGTCTCGAACTCCCCTTGAGGCAAGAGACCTTTACTTATCATTGATAAACCACATAAACAGTTTGCAATTGGAAATTGAAATTACTTCGAATTATCGGGGTTTCGACCTGAAGGGTTAAAAGTATGTGAAGTAAAGCCAAGGCAAAAATTTGTTTTGGTTCGAGTTAGCTTGGATTTCGAGTTAAAGAAAGTTTGGGTTATCGGGGTTCAACAGTAAGTTGACCTACTGGCACTAGCCAAGGGATGGGCAGAGCAGAAGGGGGGGGGATCGTTAGAATATTGATATTTCTATTTAAATCAATTAAGTAAGCCTCATTCTTTTCGTTTCTCCCCTTTATACTCTTTGGCTACCACTCAATCTGTGGACCCAGGAACGTGTGAGAAGAAGTTTTGGAGATTTTTTTAATTGACGAGTACAAAAATTTAGAAGTAATTAAGTAGTGCAATTAAACTTGCTTTTAACCAGACGGGGGTGGGGGTATAAAGTGCCAGCCGCGCTAACTTCAAATGTTCATTGTTCCCTAAGTATTCATCCCTAGAAATTTTGTGAGTTCTCCTCAAACTTATTAGCAAACAGAAATATGATAAAAAATTTTAAAAGTTTATTAGTCTGGCGTTGCCACGGTAACCGTTTTTTCGGAAAAGCGTATTTCAGTATTTTAGATTTTATGGGCTTTTAATCACTTTAGTTATCAAAATAACTTTCCCAAAAAAGCTAAAGGTTTTGAATAAACAGATCCTAAAAAAAGTTGATTTTTCAAAGTTATGACGTCATGACGTCATAGCGACGTCTCACTTCACCCAAAACGTTTTCTTTCATGATACGTTACCTAACCTCCACGTTTGGTTTCAATAGCTTTAATCGTTCTGGAGTAATAGGCCGCGAACAATTCCTTCTCCCTTCCATCCCCCCCACCCCCGGTCCCAAGTCACTCAAGAAAGCCTGGTCTTGATTATAGGTCTGGATAGGGTTAATGACTTCTTTATACGGCCATGAACAACTGCTTCGGTTTATTACATAAAAGTTTTGTACAACTTTGTAACAAATTAAGTGTATGCTACAACAGTTCGGTTTTCTAACATTGCTCTGGTTTTCGAATACAATCTAACAAAACGCAGAAACGTAACAGAACCGACACTTACGTGTGCTAGTAACAAAACGTATTCGTTAAATGTTCAATTAAACTACGCCAGTTGTTTCACTCTGAAAGTATTCTGAGGTAAACACTCCAATTCTTTGAGAGTCTGACAAATCTAATAAATGCAACAACATTTATAGATATATACAAATTATATATATATAAAGGAAGACTCTAAGGATTAATATCAAAACCGATAAATTATATTAACATGGTTAAACAATACTCATATATATAAATTATATATATATAAAGGAAGGCTCTAAGGATTAATATCAAAACTGATAAATTATATTAACATAGTTATACAATACTCATTTCCCACGAGCCTGCATTTAAAACATTATTGAATTCTTCTCTGAATTCGCAGTAGTTTGCGTGTGTGCAAGGAATATCTAACACACAGCCGCACGTGTGAGCCACTGGACGTCGCTGCAGGCCATCCAAGTTAGTAAATGTCAAAAGAATTTCATCTACAACAATAACACTAGATGCCGATGAAACACTTAAAAATGCTGCCAATTTTGTCTCATCCAGGCTCCTAACAAATCTCTTAAGGTTGGCAAAAGCTTCTCTTTCTGGTGAACTTGAAGGTGTGGCCTTAAGCAATGACACGACTTTTGATGTAGTTGGTTTTAGGTCAGCATAAACCTCTCCCACACTATGGATTTTATACTTAATATTTGTACAATTGGACACCAACAATCAGATATATACTGAGAATTCTGTATAACCTCTTTGTGAGCAATTTCCTCAACGATTGTCCGCAGATTGTCCGACCTTACTACCCGCTTACAGTCAAAGTCTGAAAGAAACTTTAGCAATTCCTCATCATCACACTGGATATTGCCAGACAAACACTTTGAAACCACATTCTGAAAACACGGCGAAAGAAAATTCCTAAAGGATTCTAGCAACTCTTTAGAAAAGCTGTCCTCGTCAAAAAGGCAACAAGACAGAAAAACCTTCGAGAGTTTCAAGGGGAAGTAACCACAAGCCAAGTAGACCTTACACAATACCCTCGCTATTTCGTCCTGAATTTTAACATGATGCACTTCTAATTCTTACTATGGAAACTCCACTTCAGAACAACAAATTCCTTAACAATATAACTAAGAGTTCAACAAACCAATCAACAGAAGAAATCCAGTGTCTAGTAATATGTCTACCCTTTCAGTAGCTCTGTACTTTTCGATTATTGAGATACAAACTTGGTAACAACATGCGATCTCTTATTATAATGGATATTGATACCACTCAACATAAGAAAACCATACTCCAATTGATCTTTATCCTCCATAGAATGGGAATAAAACATTCTCCAAACTATCTTTAAAAGCAGTAAGTGTTGTGCTTTTATCTACAACAAATGATACTATGACACTTTTTGTGCTTTTGTCAATCTATATTTCTATTTATTTTCTATATTTCCACATTTATCACAATGGACAATAAGTGATACTGCCACCTGGTCAAGCTTTTTATTACAGTTAACACAGCTGAAGAATATGTCTTTTTTTCTCAGAGACGAAATATTGTCAATGTCTGTGATGGCCACTTCATCATCAAGAGGTTTAACAACCTGGTCTTCTTTCACTTCCATCAGCTCGGAGTCATTAATAAGTTCCATTTTACTCATTCTGCTTACAGAAAGTTTCTTTCTCCCTTGCCACACTCGTACTATCAAGTCTGAAAATGCAAAGACACATTCGTTTCTAACTGATGAACAATGTGGTTGCCAAATATCTATCGGTGTGGTATCATTTCCGTCCGATAAGAATCCAGATGCAAGCTCGAACGGTTTGCCTTCAAGGTGTTTTTGCTTGACTTCAAAAAGCTTTCCTTTAACATGCACTTTGTCATACTCTTCAGCACCTTCAGTAATATATTTGATAGAGGCAAAGTCCTCGTCTTTAACTTGGAAATCTTTACACTGAAAGTTATATTCCGTTGAGTCCGAAGATATTCGTGTTACGTCATTAATGATTATCTTTTCCCCATGTTTCGTATAAGTCAGTTTCTGTAATTTAACGGGTGTTCTGCTTTCTTCATTGCTTGCTAAGATTTTTCTTTTGGTTGGGGAGTAAATAAGCGCGTCTTCTAATTTTTCTTGCGATGTCTGAATTTTCAATGTGCAATAATCATGGGTGTTTGCTTTGTTTCTAATAACATCAGACAAATCATGAATATAACCGATCGTTGTTGTGACTTTACTTTTACCTAGCCCAGAATCTTTCACGGGGGTTCTATCGCCACGAGTGCTAGCAGTAGTACCAGTAGTATACATCATGGACGAGCCTCGATCAACTGTCATTTCGTCTCCGCTATCTTCCGAACGCCCAGGATCTTTCACTTGTTTCTCGGGGGTTCTATCGTCACGAGTGCTTGCAGTTCTAGTTGTATACATCATGGAGAAGCTTTCAATTTCACCTTGCTCAACTGTCATTTTGTATCCGCTATCTTTCCAAAGTTTTTCAGAAAATTTACTAAATCGAGCACCAACGACTCCACCGCTGCCCTTTCCTATTGCTTTTCCCGAATTTTTCGAGCGTTTTTCACAGCGACTGGACATGATTTTCGTTTCTTCAAATCTTCAGGAGCAACTCTCACGAACTCAAAGACGACCGCGTATAAAACAGCGAATCATGATCACGTGCTTTAGAATTTACGCCACAGGGGAGCCAAGTCAAGAGGGGCTAGCTGAACCCAATGCATGTTTTTTAATTAAACTGCTGATTTCACTTCGTCGCACAAATCAAAATAGGCGTAAATAATTTAATAATCAGATTAGACAGAAACATACAGAGTGTATACCATAATGTCTACACCTTACAAAAAAGAAAGGCGTAGAGAGAAGCATTCTATTCTGGTACTTCTTTAACCGTTATTAGCTAGATTTGGATGCGAGACTATGACAGGTTATCAAAAACAGGTAAACGACATATTTGCGAGTTATTATTGCAATTTCTGCAAGCCACGGAACTTTCAAGAGGTAATCCCCTCCCGGCTCCTCCCCCCCCCCCCCAATTTTCCCCCTGATTTAATTAGTTTCTGTTCTTAGTGAGATTTGGCATGCCCCGATACTCAAGAATACCATGGTATAGCGCACAAACAATTACAAACATGAATGAGTCGGCTCTAAGGAGCCTTTGATTTTTTTACTTGGCAAGTTAGTATTAAGTCAGTCAAACTAATTACCTGTTCTTGTGAATTTTGCACCATACACAGGCATAATTAGATGTAGCCTATGACCTGCCACTTACAAGAAGGAGGAACTGGAAAATAAAAATTCCAAATTTTAGGGACATTGATAACTTAAGATGTAATGCATAACCTGATTGTGTTGTTTAACAGCTTGTTAAAAATATGTTTCATTTTGTATATTACTCTACATCAGCACTGATTTAGAAAACCTGACTGTGCAGCTTTCTTACAACTTTTGAATATTAGACAGTACCAAACCAAAAAAGGAAACAGTTCTTTATCAGTGTTTTGATTTTTTATTAACAATTTAATTGTAATTAAATCACCTTGTAGTCTCCACCAAGAAACAGCTCAATGGGAACTGACTGGCCTGGACTTATTTCGATCTCAGCATCAGCAATAACCTGTTTGAACTCATCCCAGCAGTCCTTGAAGTTTGCACTTATGGAGTCGTTGCACTCACTGCCACTCATTATGGCAATTGTTTGTTCCTTGTGTTAAAAAAAAAGACAGTTGAGTTGTCATGACAATATTTGCTGTATAATAATAATTTTCAAAATTATGGACTTAAACTTTCTATAAAAGTATTAATTAACTGCCCTTAACGAGCATTATTTTGGTCATCTCTATTAGTGCTACTAAAGATGAACGCATATGCAAGTAAGCACTCTAAATCTAAAAAAATAAACTTTTAAAGGAAAGTCCACCCAAGTTTTGTTACCTCGTGCACAAAAAATGTCATTCTGGTCTTGGAGGCAATAGCTGAGAATAACATAATTTGTCAGGCTGGTTATGCTTGCCCCATCACCACTTATTTTTATCCTTACTGGTTTGTTTGCAGGAAGTTTTCCATCTTCAGCCTGGGAAGCAAACAAAATGTCAGTTATTGAAAGATGTTTTTAAGTGCACAACACACATATGCACTAGATTCTTTGTTGACTAATTTAGACCTAAAGCATACAATTGGCTTGACACAATTTTTACCATTTTTTACAGTTCTTTAATTTTTTACAATTTTTAAAATTTTATACAACATTTTTTCAATTTTTCAATTTAAAAAGGAAATAGTACCACGTAACTGATGCATTCTTTAAATCTTCCTGGTCTGCCTAACTTTTCCGGTTTTTAGCATAACTAGAAAATTAGATAATCATGTAATTACTTTTGATGGGTATAAAATAAACAAAACATACTGTAAAGAAAAGTCAGTTGCTAACCTCTGACGAAGTCTGAGTACCAGAAGAATCGGGTAGGATAATAAAACAATTCAAGCTGTTGCTGAGTTTTGTGTTGAATGTTCTCTCATATTTATTCAGTGAAGTGTTTGTTTGGTTAGTTGAACAATCCACTTTGCCATTAACTCCTAATAAATACCAGGTATTGTCTGTTCAGGCGTGTGAAACTACTGGAGTGGCAATTATTACAAACTAAACAGAAACCAGTCAAACAACATAAATTTTACACCAAAATTAATTAAACTTTGTTGTTATCATGCACTAGTTGTATAACTAGTCCAATCCACACGACCTCCACTGCCATTGGACTGCACCTTCATTATTAAAATCATTATTAAAATAGTCCTTAAACTTATCCCTGATGCTTCCTGCCTCAGTTGAATGGTTGCTGCTGCATCTTGGAGAGAAGTCTAACCATGAGCTGCAATTAACTTCTTGAACTGGATCTGGTGTGTGTGCCACACTTGAAGCACCTGCTTGAACATTAGGCTCACAATCAGGCTGTTTCTTTGCAATGTTCTTGATTTGGGCCATTGTGGTTGGAGTTAATACTATTCTCATCTTCCTCTGTACCACAATCTCTGTCTTTCTGTTGTCTTCTGTATTCCTTCTACTTCTGTACACAAGCTTTCGGCAGTCCTGCCCTCTTCAGGTGAATTGTGTACAGAAGTAGAAGGAATACGAAGACAACAGAAAGACAGAGATTGTGGTACAGAGGAAGATGAGAACAGGCTGTTTCTCCTTTATTAAGAAGTTGTGCAATGTAAGTGCTGCTAGTGTAATGTTTGTCACTTTCTCGGGTTCCAAATTTATGGGTACCCTAAAGACTCGCCACCTGTTTACCATTATACCAAATCCATTTTCCGAAATCCTTCTCATTCTGGAAAGTCTGTAATTATATAATACTCTGCTCTGTGGTTAGGTTTGTTTGAGGGTATGGTTTCATAAGGTGTTTGGTGAGGCCAAATGCATTGTCGCCTCTAGCAAAAAAGGCATTGGCCTTGCCCTACCTAGTAGAGGTGTAGCTTGTGGCAAGTTAAGGGGATTGTCTTCTGAAGAAAGAGCATTTTTTAAATCTGATCTTTGCCAGATGGTGCCATCTGAGGCCCTTCCATTTGTCCCCATATCAGCCCAAAGTACTTGGTATCTTGGTCCAAACACTGCTAATAAAATCACACTGTTGTTCCCCTTGTAGTCGTAAAAATGAGATTTCCAGATTTTCTTGGTTGCTGGATACTGATTCGTTTCCCATCAATTGCGCCAATTCCATTGGGAAAATTCTGTAAACAGAAAGGAATAAAGATCCCTTACTACAAGTAAGTTTACTAAACTAAGTTCAATCACATGTACCAGTATAATCAGAGGGTGGGGGGATTATTTTGAAGGTTGTTAAGTACTGTTGCAGGGCACTGCATCTTACACCAAAATATGACTGGAAATATAGTAGTTGCCATGTTTACTATATAGACACTGACAAAGTATGTTTCATGATTTTCACAAACTTTTTATCACAAACAGGGTCAGGTTTTCAAGGTCTGGGCAGCAACCCCAACCCAATTTTAAGTCAAGTATCCCCCCGGCAAAAGTCCCTCCCCATCATTTACATTGTGGGGCAGTGGTACTTTTAGAACCTCAAAACTAAAAAGGTACCCTGGGTACTTGGTGTGATATGATCTCTTACCCACAAATATGTTATCATAATTTTTCCTCAGTAATAGGCCACAGCCTCTGATAAGCCATAACCTCCAACCCTCTAAAGGTAGTTTTCCATCAATGTCATTTAAATATTACTAGATGCAAGGCTTGCAGACTAGGGAGGGGGTTCGTAGGGGCTTGATTTCCCCAACATTTAGACTTAATCCCCCTATCAGACAGTAACCAAATAACCTGTAGAGGATAGGTGGATTTACAAAAAAGCAAATATTTCAGCTCCTCCTCCCACCCCCCTCCTGCATCAACGGGCCCATATACTATCAATAAACTTCACAGATTAAGTTTGACTTTTTTCACAATCAGGAGTGTTTGTTTATATTTCTTCCTTTTTTGTTCATTTTCAAATGGGTCAGAAATATAAATGAAAGTACTGTTTATGCCTGGCTGTGTTGATCGCATTGTTCTTTCAAACTATTATAAATGATGATAACATAAAACATTAACAGGAACATATTTTAAATACTTGGTTAGGATTGCTGGAGACAACATAGATCACGAAATGCGTGCTCCTATTCAGTCCAGTGGACATGGCAACCAGTCTTTGCAATGGACCCACCAGTACGCCATACGAGACAGTGTTGTCAACCCCTTGCTTGACAGTACAAAGCCTCAGCGGTCAGTTAATCAGTTGCCACTCTTAAGACTTCTCCCAACACCAGATGTTCAAGAGCGCCTCAAGGTAACCTGGAAGGTTCTAGTTATTCGTGTGGTAACAAAGTACCTCAGTGAATTCAAGTTCCTAAGGAAAGCTGTTATACATCATATTCCACATCCATTTGTGAAAGAAATGTCACAGAAATCTGAAATTGTAAGTATACACTATAAATATGCAGCCCAGAAGGGTTCCACACAGCATTTTTGTGATTTGAGGAACGAGCAATGAACGTGTGTTGGACATTTCAGGATGGGGACAATGATCTTGATTGTCTTGAAGGGTTCCACACAGCATTTTTGTGACTGGCATGGGAAAGTAATACTATATGATGGAAGAATATTTAAGAGTTGATGGTCTTAGTTTTGATGGCAAAAAATTAAAGTGTTAATTTGTTATAATAAATTTATTGTGTGCTTGTTTTGAACTTTGACTCATTAATTTTGTAAAAAAAATTCAAATGATTAAGTGTTCAATAATATTGGCCCAATTATAACAACATGTGCTAAGTATTACATAAATTAATATACTATTTATTGTTTAACACTAGATGGAATACAACACCTTTGTCAAGCCAAACTCTGGTGCAGAACTTGGAACTACCAAAGCAAGTATTAACAGAACTAGGAAGACCAATGCTAGTGCTTGTCCCAAAAAGAAGTACAATGAGTACAAAGAGTTTCACTGCTGTGAAACTGAGGCACACATTTGTGCTGCTTTCATGGAGATGTCAGGAATGGCTAAACCTGAAGGTATGTTTTCAAACAGTTTATAAGGGTGCATTCATAATAAATGGGGGGGGGGGGTATGGGGATTTGGAGTTGGCCCCACCCATTATCTCTGGTAATTTTTTGCGAAACTCAATATAATTTCTTATATATTATTGAGGGGGGGCACACAAAAAAAAATCCCCATAGCCCCTACCCATAAAATATGAACGTTCCCTAAATAAATTATTAAATGATCTAATTAGCTGCCTTAAAACAACATACTAGATACTTAATAAATACCTGACTTATGTTAATTTGTAAATAGAATTTGATTATGAAAAAAACACACCCACCTTATGTATGTTACAAGAATGTCTTAAGTATTGTGTTTTATTGTATTGTATTGAAGTGCATTGCATGCATTGTATTATAAAAAAATTATAGTGTATTTTGTATTGTACTGTATTGTAGTTTTTGTATTGTATGTTTAAACACTGTATTGCATTATGTACAAGGCATTGTCACAGCTGAAAAAAAGAACATGCTACTTTTACTTCTACTTCCTTTTTGTCAACAGATAAGCCATCATTCATACTGCCTGATGACACTGTAAGCAAAGCTACCCAAGCCCGATGGCTTCTGGATACATGTGAGATGTTTGTTAACAAATACATCTTTAATGAGGGAGATATTGATAGTTTGGTCCAACAGACACATCAGTTAGAGCTTGCTTCAACTGGGCACTACGAATGTAGAGCTGGGGGCTGTGATAGAGTTTATGTGTACCATTCTGCTAGAGTAAGGTAAACATGCAAAAACATTTTAATTTCTAACTAAACAAAACCTTTCTTCCAGTGAAGCCCATGGATCAGAAATCTTTTTAGTTAACTAGTGCATCCAAAACAACCACAATAACATACTTTATTTGGTCCATTTATTATTGACTATTTTACATTCACAAATAAATGAAATAAATTTAAGTGTTATATGTCTTCTTGTATTTCTATTGATATTCAAATGCACTTGAATATTTTGGAGTACTCACAAAGTTAGAAAATCACATGGCTCGACACCTCCTGCGTCTCAACTCATTGTGCTTATCTTGTGTTTTATAATCTACCCACATGCATCCTTGCAAATCTTGATAGATCCATGCAATAAAGACATGCAAGGACTGATTCTAAGTTGGATCTAATTATAAAAATTTTACACCACAGCCATGAAATAACAGCCCATCAAATCAGGAATGAGCGAAATGGACAGCTGCAAGATGAATATGGTTACTTCTTCTGTCGTGCAGACTGTGGAAATGTGTTCTGCACCGAAGCAACAAGAAACAGGTAAAATTGTAATTATTTTAAATATCATAGTTTAATTAATTTGCAGTTTTAACTACATGTA
>JAOBAT010004793.1:0-33085 GCA_026413305.1 Hydrozoanthus tunicans
TAATAGTAATAGTAATAGTAATAGTAATAGTAATAGTAATAGTAATAGTAATAGTAATAGTAATAGTAATAGTAATAATAATTGATATGACGACGGACCAGTTATGTCATGTAAAAATGCATTGTATAATATAAGCGTGGATAAGATCTTCAACAAGTCCACTGATATGGTTATTTGACAATATGTCTTTTCACTTTTATTTTTTCGGTTTCCGGTTATATCAACTCGCTTTTTCACGGAGCCTCCTGGGTGTTAAATACTTTTGACTAAAGGCCAAGTGTACAAAAGCGTGATTATGTCGGTTATACGTATACTTTAAAATGGCAAACGTTATGACCAAAGGCTGAAGCGCTCGTATTTACTCTGAAGAAGAGTAAATACGGGCGTAAACTTTAGCCTAGTTTAGGCTAGAAAATAATTAAGAACGTCCGAAGAATATTTATAAGTTGCTCACGCAACATCGTTGTCTATTAAAGTGCTACTCAAAATTTGGCCGTACAAAGGCTGTTATATTGACCCTCGTACATTTTTTATTTAAATAATAGTTTAAGGTTAAGCCAGGTTGCTTTCTCTGTGAACAATATTAATTGCATAGATAGCGAACAAAAACCTTACAGAATACAGGGCAAACACCTCATTTCTGTCGCAAGCCTAATTTTGACTCAGGTATATACCACTGAATTTATAAAAGTAATAGGAACATTTTAGGAACATCAGAACCGCAACCTTCACACAAAATGAAGAAACAGCCATTCACTTTCAGGTGATAGCACGAGCACGGGACGTGAGATTCTACTCTAATATCCGGGTGCTCATGCACGCATGCGTCAAATATTAAAACTAAACAAAACTAGCACCACACCATTGTTGAAGCATGTGATTGAAATATTTTAAAACTAATACATGTCAACCGTTTTGCCATTTGTAATTCTTGACGAACTGCATTGTAGTCTTACAACAAAACAGTTGTTTTGTTCCAAGTGTTTTTACCTTTGATACTTGAAGCTGGAAATTTGAAAGCCGCAGTGATGGGCTTTAGTGGCAAACTAATTTCAATCAAAATTAAAAACGAAGCAAGGAAAACAAATATAAACCAGCGCTCACGGAAACTAGAGTATTTCGTGTAAGGCAACTCATAATGCTAGCAGGAAGTCTGTTCTGCCCAATTAGGTCTTTTGATCTTAATCTTAATATAATTACATCTGAAGGGGTCAATTTTACGTATACTCTTGATTCAACTATTGTTGTAAATTTGGCTCTATACGTTTCAAGGTAAGGGCGCAAAAAATTACCTTGAAATTCTCTGAATATGCTTTCGTTTAAACACAAAAGATTTCTGCATTCATTACTACAGTACCATTTTAAAATACTTCGCTTTTAATAACACCACGTGAGTATTGTAGTTCCCGAAAGCTCTTAATATTTAATGCCTTCGTTTTTCATTATAGCCACCGAGCCAAGGTCAACACACAGTCATTCACATATTAACAGTCTCTACATCTGGTCAGTGGAGAAGACATCGGTCCGGGCGCGTAAAATCCTTGCAAACACTGTTAAGTGCTTTTCGTCTCACCAAAAACTGGCTAGTGTTTCAGTGACAACCGACAAGACAACAAAGTATCTTGGAAATCTTTAACAGCTCTGTCAGTGCGATACACACTACGCGACACGTGTAAGTATCTAGTTTTTTTCCACAAGCCAACTTCCGATTGAAGGGGCGGATATAACGTACATCTCTTCGTTGTGTAGCCTAAATACTCCATATTTGCTTATACCAAAAATGCTTTATTCTTATGAGCAAATTCTAGCCATTTTTCAGTGACTGGATTATAAATTGTATAGTAAACGACCAGTTTTTTTATTCATTGGCTGCGATCACGCATAGGCTTGTGTCACGGCTCCTGCCCCCCAACGTAAAGTTTACTGTTGTTTCTATGAAAGGCAGGGGGAAATAATTCAACTGGCCACAAGAGGGCTCCGTGTCGCGTGCCTACACCAATAGACATAAAAAACGCTACTTTTATAAGCAACTGGGCGACAGTTTCGCCCTGCGTGAAAATTATTTGATCTTATCTCTTAGCTGTTTGGTTTTGGTTTTTATAACAATAAATGTTTTACTAGAACATACCACATGTTGATTTTTGTTTAGAGTCATGTTTTTGGTTATGCTTGACCTCATCTGTAGAAGCTGATCAAAATCCAGATTCTCCCTCTTGACTTCTGGTCAAAATTAGTCGAATATCAAAGAGAATTTCACGCTCGATCAATTGTGTGCTTTGAAGCTTGACATTCGTGGAAATGACTCGACCAAACATTTTGAATCTGTAGATAGTCTGTCTTTATATTTACGTGTAGGGATTTAAGAGCGTGAGTTGTTCTAATTAGAGCGAAGTTTTCATGTCTAGGCATATCCATCCAAAACCAAAACGTGTTTAGAACACAGGGTTTTACGAGCAGAATAACCAAACTGTAATATCGCATCAGCAAAATATCCCCGCGGGATGATCTTTTTAAAGCGACTTCAATCACGTCTAATCTATTGAACTATCCTTCATTCACAAAAAAATCTTGGCCTTGAACTTGGCAGTTCGTGGCAAGTCAAGAATAACACGTACTGTGTTGCATAATTACCTTTTTCTATTAAACTGTGTTCCTTGCGCACGACAAGTCGTCACGGTCAGGTTGTTTAAAATAGCTCCGCCTTTTTCTTGACAAAGTTTTTTAGGTGTGTTTATTTCTTAAGAATTCTAAGTCCTTCGTGCTTTTTAAGGAGAAAAATCGTAAGAAACAGAATTTTTACTGATTAAAATTAAACGTGGCTTAATTGACTTTTTACTATTTGTTTCCAAGTGAGGATAAATTATAAACTCCGAACGTTGTGATAGTTTGACGACCTCCAAAGATCATGTCCAAAGTGTTGTTCAGTTGTATTATAGGGAGAAAGAAAAACTTACGAGTGATGGGGTTATGTTGAGGTAACTAGGCTTTACTACGCGAAAAACAGCGGGGAAGCAAAAGGTATGATTATCGCCTTCGCTTTTTAAACTGACTGAAGTCAAAAGCAGTTTCAGTGCCAACTTTCAAAAGAGGATTATTGGGGAATTATTGTCTCTGGAGGGCTTCATTCACCCACCGAATAAAAAAGAAAAATATCATATTGATAGCTGTAATACATTCACTACGACTTTTATGGAAGGAAGGATTACCAAGACGTGAAAAAAGCGTTCTTTGCCGGATCATTAAATACTTATTTAACATACGATTGAAACACAATATAGTTGAACTTTACGCCGGCCTGCTGTTCTTGTTCAAGGTCTAGCAAAAGTGTCACATTCGTGGCAATATCTGTGTTCGGTGGACTTTGTTCTTTTTTTTCGGCCGAAATAAAACAACAGCTCTTGAAGTTGAGAGACATATAAAACTGGCAGTAAGTTTTATAGTCTAAAAAATCTAAGATCAAAACAAATTCAATATTGTCGATAAAACTGATAGTTGCGAAGAGCGGTCGGTTGTTGTCAAGCATACTTCGTTTTCGAATCCAGAAATGCCCCTCTCTATGAGATATCGCAAACGAAACTTGAAACTAGAAGCATGGGCGAGTTTCTATTTCCATTCTGGCTAAACCGCGCGGTTACCCAAATTGGAAAGTGGATTTTTATCCACAAACCAGAAGTAATAGTTAGTATCTGCGCAAAATGCAGTTGTATAGTGAAGTTATACCATAAAGAGTTATGTCGATTATGTTTGTCAATTATTTATCCTGAAATAGGTTTTATACAGTCGGTACTTGTGAGAATGAAAACTTTCTGCCACAGTATTTAACAAAATACACGGATGGACAACAGGAGAATTTAACCCCACATAAATTTATTGAAAATTGATAAAAACGATATATAAAGATATTGTTATTTTTTATCTGATGTGTAACAATCGAACAGTTGATGTTTATTTGTCAGAGTTTCATTTCGGAAATGGTAACAATTATCAGAATTTATTCCTCAACACTATAACTGAATTATAATAGCTCTGATGTGCCGCCACTGTCAATAGGCTGAAAGGTATAGTGATCACGAGACAGTATTCTGTATTTCTGCAACGAATTACTGGGTTTCACACTTCAAAAGTTGTATATACCTCGATCGTGCACTTTTCGTTGTGTAGTTCATGCGATGTGATACTGTATCGTACAATACCTCCGTCCGGCAGCAAATGTTTTTGCGATATATAGTCAAATTGTATATCATAATTGTTTTTACCACAGTCACGAATTTGTTAACGACAGAGTAACAGGCAATATTCGAACAATATTGTTCACCAGCTTTAAGTATACAGCAAGCAGTGGTAGATAGCAAAATGATCAGAGAATGTTCAAGAATAAGCCACAAAGAGTATATTTTCTGTTTAACTGTTTTTAATTTGTTTTTAATTACATCAAAACTATAAAGAATCTATATTTTTGTAAGAGACGTTTAGTTTTGAGAAACGCGCGCGGCCTTTTCTGGCTGATAGTTAATAAGTTTACGTTCTTTCGTCGCTACTTCATAAGTGAAGTGTTACTAAGGAATTTTAGCTGAACAACACGCTTGGAAGCCGTTGACCAAAATGGTTGACGTAGACCCCCTTTCCGGAGCTTTATCGATCGATATTGCCCTGCAGTACATACACTTTTACTTAAAAAGGAATCAATCGTTTTGTTTTGGATTTTTTCTAGGACATTGTCTTCGAACTGAGCTACACGCAAATGTGCCCCAGCAGTTTTCACTTTTCGGACAATCTTCAGCTTCAGACCTGTGTGGCCCTCTTTAACTGAAAACCGTAAAGGAAGTTAAAAAATATCACACTATTTCTGCAATCTATAAAGATTAGGGTACGGGTGGGCGGGGGTGGGGGGTTAGGGTAGATTGTGTACCTCAAGAATATTTTTCCTGAATGTTGTTCATTGTGCATATGTACGCCTAACATGACTGCAAACAAAACCAAGCAAAATCAAAACATAGTCTTCTAAAACAAACCAAAGGTAACTTTCTTGTCGTGAAATAAAAGACAAGGAAAGATCAAACTTGTCGCGGAGAAAGACTTGATACCGCGCGCACCAGTCCGACAAAAAGCCGAACCTTCCTAAAACTTAGAAGACTTGTTGATGACTTTGATACTTATGCGTGTGTATGCCTTTGCATGTGTGTGTATACGTGTTGTCTTTGCCTTCCCATTTTAAGATTTCGGTTTCAATAAAGCGTAGCAAAGATTTTAAAATTTTATAGGCCCATTTTTGCCGGTTAAGCAATTTTTCAATTTGTGCTTGCCTATAATAAGAATAATTTTTCGAACCTTTAGTTTTCCCTGTCAAAAAAAAATTGAAGGCCGGGGCCTGCAGGCCTACGAGCTTGCTACGCCATTGCAAACGGCTGGTTTCGTACGATTGCAGTAACTTGTTGCAAAATCTAGACGTTAGATTCAAGCAGATAAATTTAGTAATCTTTCCTTCAGTTGTACTCAATTCGAGTAGAACAGATTATCAAACCAAACGATACTGAAATATTATAGCGCTTATTTATGTAGGTAAAGGCCTATTTTAGTGAAATACAAATCTCTTAATTAGCTACAACTTTTCAACAACTGAAGAATATAAAGATAAAGAATTTAGATGCAGAATGATAACTCAAATGGGAGCGGATGTAAAGGCTTTTCGCTAGAGCGAAACCAAGTTTTGCGAAACACTGAGGCATTCTGTTTAGTGTACATCAGTTGAGTCTCGCACAAAACTTAATGTTTCTCGCTTGGTTACGTCAGAGACTTTTGTTACTGTTGCATTTTTTATCTTCTATAAATTTAAAAGTCAGTTTTTAGCTGACTTGGCACTTCCCCTTTTAAAATCACGAAATCGGAAATAAGTTATACTGTTTTTTCATTAGATTAGAAATTTTAATTTTTGGCTAAAGGCTGAATGTTCTTAAATCAGCCTCATGATAAAACGTTCTTAAATGATTGTTAGTATTGGGTGTGTTGTTATTATTTTCCTTTCGTACAAACCAACCGGAAGTACCAATATGCTTTATCGAAATGGCCGCTACTGTAGCAAGATCTAGAAAGAAATATGATAGGCAAAAATAACTTTAAACAAACTTGTTCATTCACAACACTAAAGGCGACGTTGCGCTGATCAACCGATTAGCTGAGGAAAGCAAGTTACATAATCTTGTTCTTTATGTAGAATAAAAGTATTTCGCGTTTCCTCATCACCCTCAAGTGGGTGAGAGGGCATTTTTCAGGCACGTGTTCTTATGGTTCGGCTTTCTAAATATTCCTTTTTCAAGGTTTTGGAGTTTTTGCTTTAAACTAAATATCAAAAGTTTAACTAATTAGTTCGTTTCTCTAGTTTATAGCTGTATTAAAGCAGTTTTACGTTAAAACATAATTAGCCAACACTATAAAAGGGAACGCTATATCATCCCATTTTCCTATTTCCTGCCAGCTGACGCAAATTCAAAAGACGCTCTTTTCTGTCGAGCGGTTTGACGGAACTTAGCCAGATGTGGTTTTTATCTGCTTTGGTTTGGGCATAACATAAACGAGGAAAACGACAAGCTAGACACTTCGCAGCTGCTAAAGTGGTCACTGTTTAATTTTTATTTCAAAATTCACTGCAGACCACTATGCGGTATTGAGAGAACTGTCATCGCGCACTTCAAGGACGGATCTTATCGATGGAAGTATGTCAAGTTGGTGGATCTCGTGCGCACTTCGCATATAAGTTACACAAATGAAAGTAAACACGAATTTGACAATGGGCAGCCTCTGAAGATCTATCTTCCTGTTTTGTTGCAATAATTGTCGAGAACCATGTGCCATTCGTAGTTTCATTCAATAGAGGGCATGTGTGAAAGAGCTATATCGTAAATGTCGCTTCAGACTGGTCAGTTAAACTTAAGCCATCAAAGTAATGGTTAAACTATGTTCGCAAATATGGTTATCAATTTTAATTTCTTCCTTTTCAAAATGAGTCAACAATTTTACTGACTGACGGAAGTGGTTCGTCAAATGCTCAAAACCTTTTTTTGTACAACTTTTAAACCATTCTTCATGTTTCTAGGGGACAAAATACTCAAGTTTTACTGCCTTTGATAAGCACTCGCCTCAACAGCTAGTCATTTAAAAATACGCTTTCCTTTTGAAAAATAAAAACACTTAATCCTTCTAAGAACCGCGGATTTAAAAATATTATTTAAAATTTACCTACAAATTACCTCTAAAGGTAAACTATAAATTCTGAATGTACGTTAACGTCATGGAAGTAAAATTATCTTGCATATTGACAAACCTTGCGTAAGCCACGAGGAATACAATGAAAGGTCGAGTGTCGCGATATAGTTTACTATAGACATATTTTACGCTCGAGAAGATCCACGTTTTGACGACCAAAACAAAGTTGGTACGTATTTAGTCCATTATGTATGTGATCGGTTGCTATCGTGTGATAAGCACCCATCAAGCAACAGCCAATCAGAGCGCTGCTCTTTGCTCCCTGGGGTTTGTATTTGCTATTCGAGGTGTTCATTTCGGCGCGGTGCAAATTTGTGTCTTACGAGCGGTGAAGCTGCACGTCTTGATCAACCGAACCGGTATATGGCTCCGTAGAACGTGTTCAACGAAGGTATTTCATTCATATTATTGCTGATTATTTCATCTATGTTTCAAATAAGTTTGGTTTGACTAGGATTTGAAATGAACCTTTCGTGTTTGGATTCGTTGTCACCTTTGAGCTAAATGAAATCGACAGTTGTCATTTGCATAGCTTTGTGGTTCTGTTAAATCTTAAGTTGTGAAAGCAAAAACCAAAAGAAACTTTTAGAAGACATTTTTACAATTGGCTTCAGACAGTTCCTGATCTTAAAATTTAAGTCGTATTTGCCGTAGGAAAGCAAGAGCGCACTAACTACCGTGATAACTCATTAGTTGGGCACCTGGCTTGTCATTTTGTGAATCCGAGTGGTCGTTCCAGTTACATATTTTTTTAACTTCCTCACATAAAAATTCATGGCTTCAAAAATTGAAAACGGTTTTTGAATTAGAAATCAAGATAACAGAGAACACTAACTTTTCTGTTTGTGTGAGGACATATTTTATTTTTTTACTGAAAGCTAGACGATTAGTGGAGAGCCAAAAACTACCTGCTCTTTGACTTCGAGTGTGTGTGTGTGTGACATACTCTAATAAAAATTTTGCCTGGATTAACTCTTTCAGAATTTTTGAATTTCGTAATTCCAACATTGAATTTTAGTCGCTTTTAAATCCGACCAAATAACTAAATCGCGCGGAGTTACTCTATTTGATTCTAAAGTTCGTGGTTATGAAATATGAAAAAGTGAATGCAGCGTCGAAAACGTGTCGAGTATCCACGAATGGGAAAGCTTTCATTCAACTCATCCTAACCGCAGCGGCTTATCATAACCAATCTTTTCTTTGATAATGAAAGCTGCTTGGAGCTTAGTACAGGGTAAAGCAGAAAAAATGGCCTTATGCTTCCTTGCTGAACTCTTTTTTGCCTAGAAAGCGAGCCTAAACCCGAAACGAAAATGGTGCGTATACGTATTTTTGTGTTCATTGAATCCTCGCGTTTGTCCATTGTACAGACGTTTCACCCAAATTGCAAATTCTGAACTAGTTCATCGATAAACGAAAAAGTACGGCTGATAGATAGGCCCTGGGGTGTATTTTAACGTGTTGTGCTGTCAGTACTCCTCTCAAAAACAACTTTCCTTTCTTCTTTGTCAAGGCTTGTGCCTGTTAGAAGTAATCTGAGCCGCAAAGTCATTCGCGGGAATTTCCCTCCACGATCGTCAAGTGCCCTCAACCTCGAGCTCTACGATACCACGTAGTAACGATTTTCTCATCGTGCATTCCAACAAGAAGATGCTGAAGTTCCTCACGTCAAAGTTCAGAAACCAGTCTCTCAACGAAGTCAGACCTTACGACCCTCAGGTTTGTAGAATTCTTTATTTTTAGTCAGAAAATAAATTTTTTGTATCACTACGACATCCGGGATTAGTTGCTACGCAGGGAAGGTCTGTGGAATTGGTAGTGAAGTTTGACGTCCGAGTTTAAAGATATTTCTTGTTTTATTTCAAAGGAGTTCTTACGCGACGAATGCGATTCGGAGGGGATAGAAATTACCGAAGAAGAAGATGAAGAACTAAAAAGTTTAACTGAAGGTAGAATCTCGCTTTTTTGTCTCTTGTTTAGACGTAAGCGACTTTGGAATTGGAATAATTTGTTTCTTTCGATTTCACCTTTCAGACCCACCACGTATAAACAACAATGTCATATCGGAGGAAACTAACACAAAGTTTATAACGGGAATAACACTGGTTGAGTCAAAAGAAAATATTCCTCTTGATCAAGATTTTAAACTGTCGGACAGGATTGATATCGATACCGAGAACTATAATTTTAACAGCAAAAACCTAACGGGGCTAAGACATAGAGAGTGTAATAGTGCTGAGAAAAGAAAATGGTCACAAATCAGTGCACACAAACTTCTATTACAATTTGCTTCAAACGGAACGGAAAGCTGTTCGAGTGACGACGAGATTAAAGAACTTTGCTCACAACAGTCAAGTTCTGTATTTAGCTCAAGTCCGCCGATCAAAGTAACGAAAGTTGCAGTTCTTTCAAAGCATTCTGCTTTCTCTGCGAGAGTGCGACCGACTGATGGACATCTCAGAAAAAAGCATAGACTGACGGATGATGACTGTGTGAGCAGACCCTCTCTTAACTTTGAAAAGATGCAACAGGTATGTCAGAAAATAACTACTTATTTATAGGTTTATTTCTGAACGCAGACTGGTGGAATATATTCATTGATTTATTTTGTGAAAGGAACACGTTTCTACATGCATGTGGGAGTTACTATTGTTTGCCAAGCACAGCCATTGTTAGTAATAATTGTTTGATGTATTTTCGCGAATTCAAACCTAGAAATTATTCAGACTTTTAATAAAGCAGCATCTCGTGGTGCAAAAGAAAAATATATTTTCCTCTAAGTACTGTCGAACTTTTTGGAGAACGCGGCAAGCTGCTCTACAGTTGTTGGGGGCCTCGTTCAGTCTCAATGAAATTTTTTACACACAGCGCCTATTCGCCAATTCGATATTCCTGACAGGATACAAATAGTAAATGTCATCTCAATAAAAACTTTGGCTTTTGTGCATCGTTTCTTTTCTGCTGAAGAGAATATTAATTTTGATGAACTGAGACAGACTTTGGTAATGAGATATTGAATAACAATGCCCATCACGAAAGGGACTTTTCTTTCACGGATTTTCGGTGGTCGTGTTTTCAACATCTTGAAATGTGAATAGAAAGCTCTCTTCTGTCATAGGCTGATGATCAAAAATAGCTCAAGGAAACCAGCAGGGGTCATATTTATCTCATGGGGGTACAGATATTTTCGCATTTAATAATCTATTAAATCAGGCAAGTTTGATTGTGGGCACTAAGTCTGTCAAGCCGAATGAGACATTTTCAGCCGTTTTTCAAAGTTGTCAACTCCAGTTTGTATTTTATATATATATTAGCTTCTTGTCATGCTTAATTACAATGCCAACCGTTGGATTGTGCTTGACACCAAATGAAGTGACAATTATGCACAAACGACTGAAAATAGAATATAGATGCAGCTAATTCCTTTGTCTATCTGTCTTGTTTGACCAAAGGCAAAAGCAACCTTCTTTTCAGGGCCATTAAGTTATGTTTGAAGTTTCGAAACACTGCAATTTAGTTTCTAAAGTTTGTATGAGAATAGATTTTTAGTTGTGAAAAATATATAGCAAATCAAATTAATTTTTTATTTTTCTTATAAATAGATGTTTTGATAAATTAAAACTGCATTTGCACCAAAGGCAGTTTTCATTATGGGAGCTTCTAAGATTCCAATATTGTTTATAAGGGATCTGTTAGTGTGTATATTTAATTTGTTTGTTCTTGAACAATTATTTGTTGATGGAAATCTCTTTTATTCCTTCCTGAACAATAACTAACTGTTAAACCAAGACTCGATTGGATGATTTTAATTAAAACATCTATTCATTTCCTTAGTGATTGATTGAAAGGTGGGGCATTTGCAGCCTCTACCCAACTCTTTTCATCCAGAGTTGGGTGAAATAGCCCTCAAGCAATGTAATTCTGTAAATGAAATACAGTTGTTAGAGGGGGGTAATGATTTTGTTTAATCCCCAATAGAATATATTATGTAGCTTTGACAAACTATTTTATTCTCTCAAAAATTTTTAGTCAATCCTACAAGCCATTAGTGAAAGAAATTAAAGTTGGCTTGTGAATATCTAACTTTAAAGACTATCCCTAACAGCTGAGAGCAAACACAATTACCTTACACCAGACCCTTTTTACAGGTTACTTTTCTAAAGTAAAGACAGTTTTGAGTGAGTGGCAGTCATTTTGTTTAAGCAGTAGTTGACTTCTTTTGAAAGTTTATTACCCACTTCAAAAGTTATGGACAACCATAAGTATGAAATTAGCTTTGCAGTAAAACATAATAAATTATCATCACGTACCAACTAAAAGATTGTTGTACAGATAAAATTATGGTGCTTTGTACAAAAAATGCTTAATTTGTTTTTCAAAAATCATTGTTTGTTCTTTTGGATTTCTTTGGCTGACAGCCTAATCACTAAATCTGATGCAATTTTAGTCACTGTTCATTTCACAAGTGAAATGAAAATCTCATTATACTATGTGGTTTTTTGTCAAAGTTGAATGAATTTGAAATTTTGCTTAAATAAAATTTCCAAATGCTAAAACTTTGAAACATCTGAAAAAGTCATTTACAATGATTAATTTGGTACCATTAAAGCAATCAATTTCAAACTCAATTGAGACCAGCTGGTGTAAAATTTTCCCTTAGAATTAGTTTAGCTAGTTTAGTTGACTCAGAGTATAATAATTTGTTTAATTTTACAGGCTGCCCTTGAACATATTGATAACTTACTTAAAAGTCCTAATCAGGCTCCATACTATTGTATAACCATGCAATAATAAATTATTGTTATTATTATTATTATTTGTAACCAGGGTTGCTGATTTGCATATTGTTTTTGAAACCTCCATGTAATCTTTTATTGCATTAAAGTTTATGAAAGTGAGCTATTCTTAATCAAATCTGGAAGTTTTCAAATAATTTATCTACCTAATGCCTTGTAGTTTTCTCCTAGTGTATCGATATTTTACATGCCCTGTCAAATGGTTAGGTATTTGCTAACCCCATCTTGTAATTGAATACTGAGAATTTTGAGGATTTGATGCAGTTTCTGAGAAATGTTTTAGAATGTTCAAAGCCATGCCATGAAATAGTGTTTAAAATTAATGTACTATCTGTGCTTAATGTGATGACTTGTTAATCCAATATTTTTATTGATCATATACAAATGGGGCCACCCAGTCATTTCTTTGACTAGCTAGATCACTGTAGTCAATAGCTTTTTGCATTCTTAGAAAAAATAAAGAACTGTGATTGCATCAGAGACTAAAGTGCATTTCTAGTTTTCAATATAAAGCAAGCTTAAAGGCATATATTATAGATATTACATACTTTTTGTTTCAGAGCAATAAGGTAATTTATCTAAAAGCAAACCCATTAAATGGGATTAGAAAGCTTACCATATGAGAAAATGAGCATGTGTTGTATATTCTTTTGAAAACAAAGAAAAGAGCAGAGCCATCAAAAAAGTTAAGTAGCAAGTTGGATAATTAAGCAGCTAGTTTAAGCAAGCTGGCACTGTTTAACCTGTCGGTTGCTTCAGCAAGTGAACTAGGTCAATTTTTCCCAAACTTTTAGATGATAAATCCATAATCGTTTTCTTTAGTCTAAAACTAAAATTAATTTGTTTCTTTCAGAAAACATTATTTAAGAAACATAGCCACAGCTCAAACAGACCAAGGATTGTGCGAATCAAGGTAATTATTTGTTTATACTAATGAATTAGATTTATGCGTAGTTGTAGATGTGGCTTTATCATTTTATTAATTAGCAGAAACTTAAGATGCTGGTAACTTTTCATGAAACTTCCACATAAAGTTCGAGCTTGATGTCAGTGTGACAAGTTAAATTAATTTTTTTGTCCCAATAACAAAAAGGTGTATGAAGAATTACTTTTGTGTAAAGAAACCTCATTATATAGTCCTTAATATATTAAGAAAAAAATTTCTGGCCCCCTGGGTCTTTTTTTATAATGCAGTTTCACTGTACCAATTGCTTGTACCATTTGTGTGACATGTGTCATGCATTTTGGATTGACTACAAAAAATCCTTTCACTTGCTTCTATATTCTTACACCTGGTATTTAGATTTTCTTTAAACACTCAACTCTGTGACTGAGTTTTGTTGATGTGATTGATATTAGTGAAGTCTTGCCTAACTGCAGATAACTGCTGCTTTCATGATTTCTTTTTCAAATCAAGCAAGTCTAGGAAAAGGTTTAATGACCCCTTTATGATTTCACAGAAAATGTTCTAGACATTTATAATATTGTTCAAAGGTTTTTTTAAATCTAATTTGCATCATTCTCCCTGCCCATCTCATTGTTATTCTTTAAAAATGGAGACTTTTTTCAAAGTATTAACTTTTTCTCTTGTATGTTAGAATTTTCTTGCAGTGTATATCTTGTTATCTGCTTTGTGGGGAAATGGCCCTACAGGCATGGAAGGGGTGAAACTACTGTTTTTTGTTCAACAGGCATGAAATTGGTGTTCCTGTACTGTTTCTTACTATTACCATAAATGCATTAATAAGCTCCAGGGGGGGCTTATTAGAATCAGGGGGCGGGGACTTTCTAGAGCATTAACAGTATTTGCATAACCTCTTCACTTCACTTTATTTTACATGACAGTGTAACCTTAGCATTGCTAATGTAGTATACACAGTGCATGATCGTCTTGTTGGAAAAGGAAGAATAAATTACATCTCTCGTACAGCTCTTTCAAAGCTGCACAGGTTTGTGCTAAGATCAATGATTTCCTGTGGGATGTTGTTCCAAAGTCTTACAGCTCTCAGAATCAGACTGTATTTATAGACATCAGTACAGGCATAGAGAGGGATAAAATGTTTTGTGTGCATATGGCGGGTAGGTCGGAGAGGAAAGTTTACACTGTTGAGTGGCAAATTCGAAACTGAGTTAAGCGATTGATTAAATAGGAAAATAGAACTGACATCTCTTCTTTGTTTGAGGGTTTGCCATTTGAGTTCATCTAGGTAGTTTGTGATTGTTCCTGGCTTAAAGTTGAAGTAGTCAGATTTCACAAATCGTACCGCCCTTCGCTGTACTTTCTCCAATTCGCGCTGGAGGTTTCCGATGTGGGGGTCCCAAAAAAAAAAATCCTAACCGGATCTTAGGTTGTAATTTTGCTATACAGCAAAACCTCTCTAAGACATACACCTTTGGCACCAGTCTCGACTGCCCTTCTTAGAGTCTTGTCCACCTTATAGAGGCTTAAAACACAGTAAATGACTGAGAAAAAGCACAACAGGGACCAAGATTTGGTGTCTATTGTAAGGAGGCGTCCATTTTATCTGGGTGTCTGTCTTGAGGGATTTGACTGTATATCATTTTAACTACCTTTTTACTTTCAAGGATGAAAAATCTAATGAATACAACAAATAATAGGTTGAAATAAAATCTATACAGCAGTTATTTATTTTATTTATAACAGTTATAAATTTCTTTGCAGAACATTACAAGCTCAGGTTTGCGAACTTCTGCTGGTACGTACAACCCTGCAGTTCTATCATTCCGACCAATCCATGTAAACACTCCACTGAATCTTGCACCAGTTGAGGAACCAAGCTTTGTATTTTGAAGAGGCCTTGTTGTCAGGGATGTGGTCACACAACTACAGAATACACATGTTTTGCTCCTTGCAAATTCCTTTGCGATGTGCTGGGACTCACATTTGACCCATCAAAAGTGTTAACTGACTTGTAACAATTTGCATTCAGCACTATTTTGCAGTGTGGTTTGTATTTCGAACTTGTGCTTTAGAGTTACATTGAGTTGATTTCTGTTACCTTGGCGTCTTTGTAAAATCTATAGCAGATTTTCTTTGAACAGACAGATTGAAAACTTTCATCAAATTATGAGCAAGGTTCAAAATTGTTTGTTTCTTGCCTAGAGTGGTTCTTTTCTCTCAAATTCATCTCTGCATTTGCATTTCATCTGATACTTGAGTTGTTATACTAGGTAACAAGTCACCAAACCTATTTTCCAGATAGCCACTTGGCAATCATCCATGGAAGATAATTACTCTTAAATTGAAACCGTTTTAGCATGTTTTATAATTAAATATTATTTTCTTTGTTTTTTTAAAAAAAAAATGAAGAGCTATCACAAAATTGTATAGCATTAGCCAGGGTTAACTTTGGTCATTTAAGGAAAAACTGTCCAGAGTTTGTGTAACATGAAGCAGTTTGACTAAAGGAGCTAGTTTCCTTTTAACTGCTGGCCAGGAAAATATTTGAAAAAGCTGCTTAAAATGTTGCCATCTAGCTGATACTGTACAATATTTTCTCAGGCACTATAGATACATTTTCTCCTGTTCTTGTTGTTTGGCCAGGTCTGGTTTCTTGTCTGTTTACTTAAATGGAGTTATTATATTTTCTATTTCTCATTACTCAGTACTCAGATGAAAAGCAAAACTTGCAGAGAATTTTTGTGATGTTATTTACTTAATATTAATTTATTAGTTTTGGGATTCTAAAGTTTGTCCATTGGTTGTGTTTATACCCCAAACTACTGTGCATAGACTAGTTAAATCAAAATCATGGTTTAGCCATGTAGTCATTGAGTGCGTTTTTAGATTGTGCATGGACAAAACCTTTGTTTCAATTTAGTATAAGTTGATAAATTATTGACTTCACTTTAGTTAGTATATGTTTGGCAAGAGCAAAGAACAGCATCTAATGTCATAAAGATATTCCAACAAAGGTTGTTTTTTATGACTTAAACTCTTTTTGCAAGTTTGTTTGCTATTTGTGTGTTGCATACATCAAAATAATGATGCTGTGTAGACCAGTGTAAGGAGTTAACTTGAAGTTACCTATACATACAGCATCAAATCTGGTTTGCCATCAGCCTGTAGTCTTAAGTGGTCGCACAGTTTTTGATAGGAAGAAGTTAACATTTGACAAGCTATAACCTAATGTTATAGCTTTCCAGTTAGAATGTTTGCACCTGTCAAGATAATTTAAAAAAAATGTTTTCATTTGACTTAAATCTTTTCATCATGTTGTACCTACACTTAAAAGACTTGTCATTGCAGTTTCGGCTCTCATTCTTTACTTTGTGTAATGAAAACATTTTTTTAGATGCTGTGACTTAAGCAAACATAATTAGTAGGGGAGGCAATTAATTTTTTTGAGTGTAAATGTTTTTTTTTGTGAGAAAGGGACATGTTTTGTTGGACACTACTGCATGAATTTCTGTGTGGTGCATTACTCCAGTTTGTTTTGGTCTCTGAGTTTTCAAGGCAAGAGAGAACCTGTTACTAAAGTTTGCTAAAAAGTTTGGTAAAACCAAGCAATGACATACAAAGCTACAGAGCATATTATTGCCATTCTAAATAATTTTAACTCCTGGTTGAACAAGTTTGAATGCTGATATTGAGCATCATGACATCATTCAAACCTACTTTTTTTTGTTTTTGTTTATAATGCTAGAAGGCAAAAATTTCTGAGAATGTGAATCTTTGAGGAAAACAAAAGTTATCTTATATGAATTTTAGATGATTTTATATTGTGGAAGCTATCTTGTCATTACTTGCAGTGGAATTGTAAGTGGCTTCTGATATAGTTAATACTATGGACTGGTATTGAAAGCCAGCAAACCTCAAGAGGGAAATGCAGAGAATGAACATTGGCCTGGCCTGCACATTTTTTGTTTCAGGTGTTACGAGGTTTTTGCAGTTCAAAATCTTTTGTATTTTGTGCATGCTGGGCCAGACAAAAAAGAAAGAGAAAAACTAAAACACATGGTTTCATGACCAGTCCTTCTATTAACTATGTTTCAAGTGAGCTTACCTGGCAAGATAATGACAAGATTTGAGCTAACTTCTGTCTTGCTTCATTGACACAGATGTAAAAACATTTTGTTTTGCTTCCCATCAATTATGGGAGGTGTATGCCAAAGTAAGAATGATTAATTGTGCAGTTGTTTAGTAAGTTTCTTTAACACAACAGTGATTTCTGAACTGTCCGGTTGATACTGATCCTTATGGCCCTGTAGTTTTGTATTTTATATTGGAAAGTTTGATGGAACAGAGATTGATATTTATCACTATATATTTATATGAATCTTTTGTACATATATTTTATATCTACACGACAGATAGTCAGATTTTGAGTATGTTATGACAGATATTGTGAAAAGAGTATTTATTCACTTAACCAGTGGTTTGTTCATACTTTTGTGTACAAGTTTAGCAAAAAATAATTTTTGCTTGAACACATTAAACACAAATTAATAAAACATTGTTTTTCTTGACTTTTTTCTTTATGGATTGTTTGCAAAGTAACTCAACTTCTCTTTTTTCTTTTCTCAGTGTTGTGCAGAGGGGGTACTTAAGCTAAGGTAGGATAAGGGGGTACTCGCTCTAAGGTTGAGTAGGGGGTGCTCATACTCGCCCTAGGTAGGGAAAGGAGGGGTATTCATCCTATGGTAGGGTAGGGGGAGGGGTACTCACCCTAAGGTAGATTAGAGAGTAATCACCTTAAGGTAGGGTAGGGAAGATTACTCATCCAAAGGTAGGGTAGGGGGTACTCGCCCTAAGGTAGGATGAGGATCCTTTACTGACCCTAAGGTAGGGTAGAGGTGGCCACTCTAAGGTAGGGTAGGGGGATTTCTCACCCAAAGATAGGGTAGGGGGGTTACTGATCCAAAGGTAGGTTAGGGGGAATTACCCAAAGGTAGGGTTGGGGGTACTCGCCTTAAGGTAGGATAGGGGGCACTCACCCTAAGGTAGGGTAGATGTACTCGCCCTAAGGTAGCCCACCCTAGCTATAAAACCCTGACCCTGTTTTTCATATTAAGTTATAAATTTCTATCCCTATTTATGATTTTTAACACCCAGTGTTAACGACATGTTCAGAGCCTCAGAACTACTACCCTGTCTGTTTATGATCAGAGTGTCAAAAATTATTACACTGAAGGGCAGCTGGCTATGCAGGGCTGGGTTGTTCAAAGGCTGGTTTAACTCTTCTCATTGATAAAGCAATCCATCAAGGTAAAGGTTGCACAAACAAAAAAACAGCTTCTATTTTGTTCCCAGGACAGAATGCACATTGGAGAAGATATTGACTTTATTTGACAAATAAACTTGCAGTCAACAATTTTATGACAAAATTAGAATCATTGGTAAAGTACCACATGAGACCAACTTAGAAAAACTTCAACAAGGAGCATTAACAATTATTGTAAGTTGATCTAAATTTGAATCTGCACATTTTATAAAAGGTCATTAAGATCTTATGCACAAACTAATAATATCCAATCAGATAATAATCATAAAAATATCTTTAATTGATTACTAGTAACTAACCAAAATTCACCTTCACTTATGGGTTCTTTGAAACATTAACATGTACTAGTACAACTTAACTTTACACAGTGAATATTTCAAATGAGCAACTTTTGTATGATATTTCTGAATCCCTGAATTTACAGTAGTACCACAGGGGTTTCAATAAGAGTTGAAGTAGGTGGCAGACCATATCAAAGTAGGCAGCTGTACCCCTAGGGGGGTCAGCAAGAAACTCAAGGAACTTAAAAAAATTAATGTTTATTGTTATAGAAAGTAGGCAGCAATTATTGGCGAAATTTACTGGCCGCTGGCTTCTATTGAAACCCCTGGTACCAGCATTTTTTAAAAATAATTTTTGAGAATATTTGCCATGGACATAATTATTTATATGTATCCAGTTTAAACCAAAGTCTAAAGTCCCCTTTTGAGGATATTTTAGTTAAAGCAAGCAGTCTTTTTCTCTGCAAGTTTTGTTTAGTTTAATAATAACAGCACACTCTTTTTAATCTGAGTACAAAAATATTAATTAAATGAACAGTAAAAAAAAACTCTTTAATAAAACAAAGTCACATCAGTTCAAAATCTTATTGCTAAAATATAATAACTAATTGAAATATATAATACTTTTTTTTACTAACTTGAAACAACTATTTTATTTCAAATTCATTCTTTGAAATTTTGTTCAAAAATTCAATAAAATATATTAATAGTAGCACTTTGCATAGGTAAACAAATTTTATTATCTCTTATTTCTTTTTAAGGGAGCAACACGGCTCTTGATGTCCTTACACCTAGGAATATGCCTTTCTGCTGCAGCAGTATTGAACTTGCGCTGACAGTGCGGACATTGTTCATAGTCTGGGTTTTCTGCAGGGGGAGGTGGTACATCACTGGCTCCTTTAGCGTAACGAATGGTTGCAATGAAATTCTCATGTTGTGCTTTCCAGTTTCCTTTTTTTGCCTGATTTGATTGAAGAAAACCAATTAGAAATAAGTTGAGTTACTTCCTGAGTTAATAAGTTGTATTAGTTATGCTTGTTGTTGAAAAATGCTGTTCGACCATGTCTTGAGTAATGTGCAGTGTTGGGTATATAGCCCCATATATTAACAAGGGGGAAGGGGTTAGTTTGTGAGGGCACTTAAAAAGACTATTCTTGGTGAATTGTTAAAATGCATTTTAACCAAATGTTTCCAACTGTTTAAACAGCATAAGCAAAATTAATGTTACCTTGGAAATTTCTTACTGGAGGGGTTGGCTGGAGGTGTAGGTCAGAGGGGTTGAGGGGGGGGGGAAGTCAATGGCCAGACGGCCAGGTTACCTTTTGATTAAAATGATAAATAGGAAAGTAAACCAGATCTAAAGGAAAATAATGAACTTATTGTATATAATGTTGGTCTAATTTCTTTGATTTTGGTTCTTTTTTTTGATCATAGCATTTCACTGGCCTGCATCCAACTGTATAAATTGCTGGATAAGCTTCTAATAATCATTACCTAATAACTTGCAACAACTAAATTTTTTTAATTAAGACAATATTAATTTTGAGTAGCACACCTTTTTCTCTGGCTGAAGCTTGTAAGTCCCATCCCTGATATACTGCTCATGGTCTTGACCTTGTGCTCTGTGCTTCACTGTATCAAATTTTTTCCTCTTCTTTTGCGATGTCTGCTTGCAGACCTTCTCATGTTTGGATAATCTCTTAGTGGCAAACTTTCGACCACAAATAGAACATGATGAAAGGTTGATGTTGACATCTTGCAGCCCAGAGGCCTCAAGTGCCTTTTGTTCATAGAAATTGACTGATGGTCCTGGGACCACTTCAGTGTTGTTTTCCAATCTGACTGGAGCTTCTGGGGACAACAAATGCCTTCTGTTCTTTTCCTGCAGCAGGTTCTTTTGTGTCATCTTTAATGTCCTGAAACTTTTCTGAAGTTCATCCTCATTTTCAGTTTCAGCATCAGAGAGAGATTTATTCATAGTATCGTTCTTTTTGAAATACTGTTCATTTTCTTTTTTCCAATTTTCCTCTTCTTCTTTTTCACGTTTTTCCTGCTCATCTAAATCCTCTCGCTGCTTCTGAATTGCCTGAAGCTTGTACTTTTCTGCGTTAATCATTTCTATAAGCTGTTTTTCTCGCTTTACCAGATCATCATTATCAACAGTGTTTACATCATCATCATCATCATCATCAACATCATACTTATTAGAATGAATTTCCTTTTTGTACTGATCAAGCCTTTGTTTCCGCGCATCATCTTGCTCAATTTGCCATTTTTCAAAATCAGTTAATTTCTTATCTTTTGGACCTGTATTGACTTGAAACTTTTGCTGACTAAGACGTTTGTTTCGAAGTGCTTTGACTTTGCTTAGATTTGGGAGTGTTTCTTCTTGTTTTAAGTAATTCTCATCATCATCATCATCATTATAATCATCAGAACTTTCATCATCATCATCAGCAGCTTGGTGGTTACTTGTTTTTTGACTGGGCATAGACCTTCCCTTTGGTCTTTGTACTATCTCTGGGATATGCTTCTTTATATTATTGGTGGTTGTATTGTAAACTGATTTCTCATAGTTTTCCAGGTTAGCAAAAGTCTCATACCTTCTGTTTGGTGTTGGTGGTTTGCATGTGTTATTTGTACTTACACCCTGTTGAAGAGGTGGCAGCGGGTTTTGTTTATCAACACCTGCAGTTCTTTTTTTAGGTGGTAAATATCGACCAGGAATATTTCTTGGCTTAGAGATACCTTGCATATTAACAGCATGTTTAGAAATTGGTTCAATTTTTTTCTCATGTGACAGACCCATCCTTTGAGGGCTTGGTTGACTGTGAGGAAAACTTTCACTCGAAGATATTTCTCTTTGTTTTTGTTCTTTCATCTTTTTAAAATGCATATCAATTGGTGGTAGAGCAGAGATATTTTTTCTTTCTTTTGCACTGGCTTCCATTGCCCTTCTCTCAGCAAAGAATTCCCTCACAGTTCCACCACTTCGCAAGCGCTCCTTGTTCTGGTTGCGGATCTCATTAAGTCTTTGTTCTTTCTCTTTCTGAAGTTTCTTCTCATAATTATTTCTCATGAGTTCTAATCGAGACATACCGGTTTTTAACTCTCTTTTGTTGTTTCGCATGGTTGATTCAACTGGTTTAATTCTGGATATTTGTTCTGGCATAGCAGCTGAGTATTTAACTAAACGAGCCCTCTGTTGATATCTTGGAGAGTGGCTAATAAAAGTCTGAGCCATGTGCTGTAGTTGTATATGTGTTCTGAAAAAAAAAAGAGTGTCATTTAATATTTACTATTACAGTTGAGTCTGAAGGCCTAAAATCTTTCGTTTTAGGATCATTTGTGTGAGGCTATTGGGTTGATACAATGCCTGTTGTCTTATTTCCATCTCATTTGCTTGCAAATGTAATTAAAAACTATTGTTATGTACTTGATTAAGTCGAAATCAATAATTAATTTAAAAAAACATGCTTTATTACTTTTACATATTTGGTATTCATATCTTATGTTTTAACTTAAAGGATTTGTAGATATTTGAGGACATTAAAAAATACTAAGATTATCAATATTAATTTATCAGACGGCATTTAACCAGAGAAGATTTTTTAATCTTTTTTTAAGATAATTACACGTTACAGCAAATTCTGTAACGTTTAAGGAACTGTCAGAAGCGGCCAAAAAGATAGATAGATTGTGCACATCGTTGCGAAACATTTATATTTGTAAAACTATGAATGAACTGAATAAGAAATTAACGACTAATTTGTAATCATACTAAAACTTAAACTACTTCGAACAATTAGTCAATATTTCCTACACTCTCACGAAAGTCTCGTCGCGAATCGCGATAAATTCAAGACTAACTACACAACTTCACATCCCAGCTGAATCCATACTCTCTTGTTTTTGTCATTAATTCCGTTCAAAGTATTTTTGAAATTTGAGCCGCTTTTATTCAAGAGATCATGGGAATTTTTTTCTTCATCTGCTTTCACGACATACAACAACTTCAAAATATATGAACTGACTGCTTTATATAAAGCTTGTTGAAAGTAAATCAGAGAGTTTGCTAAAGTTTCGGAAATGTGACATATTATTCAACATATCATTGTAGGTTAGTATTGTAATAAAAGCGCCAAAAAATTGTAGCAAGCAAAGAAGCCCACAAGCCTATGCCAAACAACAGTACTTTGATTGTGTTCACCCGCCATGATCAATTAGTGAATTGCTCCTCAAATCTCGCTTCCTTAGTCGATACTTTTTTACGAAATCGTGGGGGGTAATTTTCTTTGCTTTGTCAAAATCTTGAATTCCTTTTTAAAAAGAGCGTTAACTATCAACCTACCTTCTCTTTTCAAGATGAGAACGAACGTGAAATGCAAAAACTGTACGTGTAACAAGATGCGTTTGGCTTTGACTGAACTCTTTCAGCGCAATGGTAAGCTTTGATCGTCTTCTCTAGTTTCTGGATTTTGATTGGTTGCTATGCAAGTTATTTATTTTCTTGTAACCATGTACTTCGTCACGCTTAATCGCTCCAAAACCAAAACAAACGGGTAGTTGCTATAGCTACTCTAACTAGGGCCCAGTTCTCCGCCTGCCATACAGCGCGGGCTGCAAAATGGCACCGAAAAAGAAGAAATCTCCCAAACCGGGGGACAAAACGCCGCAGAAAAGACAATCGCTCAGCCATTCACCAAGCCCAAAAAGCTCGCCAAAGCTAAAGAGCCCTAAATCATTGCCAGATGTGTTACAGCGGCTTAGAGATTGCTGTGTGTCTTGCCATGAGTGTGTTCAAAAATGGGAAAGTTTGAATGATCTTGGAACTAACGTGGCGACAAAGTTGACAAACCTTCAACTACAAAAACAGTTAGTCCTCATTTATAGAATCCTTTTTCCTCACACCACAATTCAGGAGAGTTTTCAACCAGTTATGCATAGCATTGAGATACATTCAGTTGCGAGTAATGTTGTTTTACTTGTCACAGGTATAGCGATGTAGAAGATGCGTCAAGTCTAACTGTAATGAGCGACCTCGACCAAGGCTCGTCGTCTTTACTTGAAGAAGAAATCGTAAAATCCACGGAGGAAATGTCAAAAATCGTCGAATCTTTGGTATACCTGCTAAATTATTTGTGCTAGTTTTATCCAATTTACCAAATCTATAACTATTAAAGTGATTTCCAACAATTTTTTTGACTTCATAGAAAAAAGTACAGGTGAGGCTTGAGGCTTTGCTGACAAACTTTCAAGCCATCGACGAACTACGAAGTATAAAAAAGACCTTAAATACAGATGAGTCATCGGAAGAATTAACACAAACCTGGTCTGTCAGTGAGTTTTGTAAGTAAATTTTAACGCCACAGTAGCTATAAAATTTGTGTTAGAATAGTTTTCGACCTTCGTTCTCTTTCGGACATTTTTGGTATTGCGCCAAAAGATGAACATAACTTTAACAAACTAAGAAATATATAATAAAATATATATGTATTTGAGAAAGAATGGAAATCCCTGTTTTGTCTTTTTACTGGTTGTTTCGTTCTTCTATATGATAGGTAACGCAGCCGAGAAATTGGTGGCCATGTATGGCCAAGAATTGAACTTGAAAGAAAAGATTTGGCCTGAATACACACGACAGCAAAATCGAAACATGCAGCTTGTGTTGCTGTCTTTGTGGATCCATCAACCATATTTAGAGGACAGTCGTAAAATTCTTCTCGAAAGTATGTTGGTGGAAGTCGGTTTGAGGTAACAGACAAGGTTATCATGTCACGACAACCTTGGAGATCACGTGGTCGAGAATGACCAAATTTCCATGGCAATAGCGTTGGAATTTATACACTAAGAATCAATAACCAATCAGTTAACGCCTTCGATAGCTCAGTTGGTAGAGCGGAGGACTGTAGTTGTAAAGTTGCTGTGATCCTTAGGTCGCTGGTTCGAATCCGGCTCGAAGGACGGTTGACTTTTTTTTCTCCTCTCATATTTTTTAGTTCCTTTTTTTGTTCTCCACCTTTTTTTAAAAAAAGTAAATGTTTCTTGAAATGCCTCCAAAACCAGTTTGATTTCAACAAAATCTCGTAAAAGAAGCGTCTTGTTTTCAACTTGTAGTTGTATGATAAAATATATTCCGATTGATTACGTACATTTGAAAACCCTTGAAAAGAAATTTTTTACTTGGCCTCAAAGCAAACCGTTTTAAATCTTAGTTTTAAGAACTTTAACGAAGCCAAATATCAAAAATTATACATTAACAAAATGCATAAATAACGTGATGGAATGGCGTCTATAAAACTCCAAATATCAAAATGGGAATAAAGCTGCAAGTATGTTTTCATTTAGTTTTTTTATTCATTCCAGCAGCATTCTCACTAAAGGTTTCGTACTCCAATACTTTGAGAGGTATAAACATCGTACCATTAATCTATTTCTGTTTGTTATAATTTGCATCAAAAAGTGAAAGATTAGGACTTTATTTTTAAATATGTTGCTTGACCACAGTTAGTGATAGAGTATTCACTATACTGTTCTAAAGTAAATTTTAGGAAAAACTATCTTTGAAATCATTTTGTTCTTGGCTTGTAGTTTTTAGTGCGATAACGGTTTCTTTAATATCTAGGCTAACACTGTTTAATCTTGATAAAAATATTTCAGACTAGAATTACTCAAATAAAAGTTGTAACACTTCAAAGAACATATAAAAATTATGATAGTTGATGTTTTAAAATCTTGAAGTTCTTTAATAAAGACAGAGTTATAGAAACTTGGATATCACAGTATCACTGTCACTACACACATATTTTTGTACACACTAATATAATAATGAAGGGTCCAGTGCATTTTAAACAACATATTAAGTGACTTTTGATGGAGTTTTCATTTCTCCCTACATTATCCCTATTATCTCTTCAAAACCATTGGGAGAATTTAGCATTTCATACAAAGTCAATTACTGATTTTTGCACTAGGACCTTTGATTATGTTTGTTTACACCAATACACCAATACTGTCTAGATGACTATCTAAGCCTTTAAGTTGTACAGACTTTCCATCAAACCTTCTTTATTATCTTAAATAATATTATTATATATTGACCATCCTTAATGAAACTTGTCGTAAGGTTATTTGATTTATACAATGACCATGTCAGTCAGATGAAGACGAGTCTTTCTTAGTTTCTGTGGCACTTTCTTTAATGCTTGTTGTCTTTGAGCTGGTTCTCGAAACAGGGCTGCTGCCTTGACTGGAGCCTAGTCTTCCTGGCCCTCCAACCAGGATCCTGCTTGATAAAGCACTGCTCAAACTACTAAGGGTACTAGTTATACCACTTGTCTGTCGGCGGGACAACACGGGTCTTAAAGGCGAGGGTTCATCCAAAAGTGGTATCATTTCAAGAGTCCGATTATCACAGGAGGACCAGTCTGGGATTTTCTTGTCCTGAATGTACCTCTCACGTGTAATTGATCGATCTGCAAGGATTTCCAATGCACCAAATATGGCACCTGGAGTGATGACAGACATTAAAATCAACAACTTCACACTTCAGGTCCAAGATTCTTCAACACCAACTTACAAATCTTGCCAATTATTTGATTAAGATGGCAAATAACAATGAAACTACTTTAAAATTTAAATACTTTTGTTACATAGTAGACTCAGCAGAAAGGAGTGATCAATCTGAAAACAGAATCTAGTCAATGGTATATTCATTACCTCCGAGCCAGGCTGTACAGTTTGCACCCACAGGAGTATTGTGTATTTTAACATTCTTTATGAAAAGATTTTCCTTGTATCGCGGGGATTGTAACAGTGAGTAAACTTCTTGGAGAAATCGATGCCTGTGAAAAGAAAACAAAAAGCTACAAAAGCAGTCCCTAGCTGCAATTCACCAAACTCATCACATTCAGGGGTAATTAAAATGACTGATTGTGTATGACACTTCAAAATGTATGGAACCAAGATTCAAAGTTCCCAAAAAATGGATCAACCTTTTTCAGAAAAAATAAATCGAACATTTTATTTTTTGAACCAAAATGTGAACTTGAATATCTTACACTAGAACTAAGCCTTTAAATTCTTAAAAAAGTAAAAGATTTTACAAAAGATTCAATAACCTAATAGTATAACATTCTATAGTTCTGTTTACATTTTCTGATCAATAATAGCACTTTTCGAAACTGTCATAAACATAGTTTAAAGTTTAAACTATTCAAATAATTATTCATTATAATCAACTCTCACTCACTTAAATCCTGGTGTCATTGTTGTTCCACCACAAAAAATAATGTTCTCTGCTAGAGGTTTGCGAGTGTCAACTGGACTCTAGTAATACAAACCAGGAAGAAGATCAACAATAATGTATGCAATATCTCTAAAGCTAAATCCTTTCCTGGGTCTAAGAGTCTCACTTGTCTCTGGTTTCTGTAGTGTTAAGCAGATGATAGTCTTTGACTCCCCCTGGACAGGGTACTAATCTATTGCAGGTTAGCCCCCAGCAGAACTGGTACTCACTTATACAGCTGAGTGGACTGGAGCAAGTTGGGTAAAATGTCTTGCTCAAGGAGACAACACTGTCAGTGGTGTGACGGGGGCTTGAACTCGCAACCCTAGGATTACAAGAAGAACATGCTAACCGCCCGGCCATTGGGCCACTTACAAATTGAGGGGAGAAGGGTTGCTCTATTTATACAAGTGGATACATGATGTTACATGTAACAGTCTCAATCCTTTCAGCCCTGGCCTGGTTTAATTCATTTACTACTAGTAACTTCTGCTTACAATACTCATACAAAAGAAGGCATTTGGTAATGAGATAACAGGAATTGTTCAAACACAGATCAATTAGTGAAGATAAAAAGCAAAGTTCTCAAAAACAGGTAATACCAAAAGAATAGGTTCTAGTTTGAGAATTTAGAATGAAAAAATATTTTTATTTGTGCCAAATTGATCTCTAAATCCTTAGAAAAAAGTTTGAATTTTTTTGGGAGCACCTGTTTTTAAAAGAGGGCTAAAACCAAGTTTTTAAGACACTAAATCAAATCATCACCCAGGCCATAAATTTTAGCCCCCATCCCCCCCCCTTTAATTTTGTCTGAAATGCAAAATCCTTTTTTTAAAAAAAAATTGTTTTGTTGAAAACATGCCACTCTTTATTAAACATTATCTGGAGCCTAAAAAAACAGTTTTGAGATAAGTATGTCCGACTGACTTATCAAAATACTACAGATAATTCTTACACAAATATTGTTCATCTTCAATATAGTAATTATAAAAATAATTTAGACACTATATAAACAATAAGAAGATTTGTACCTGGAGTAGAGAGTCTAACATGGTCGTTGCTACAGACTTTTCCTCTTCATTGCCATCAAACAAAATGTCAAATGTCTGTTCCCTAAGAACACAGCAAGATGAACAGAGATTAAGAAAAAATGCAAGGGGGGCAGAATATAATTTCATATGCCAAAAGCATGTAAAAAGAGATTTAGTAGAGAAAAATCTCGGATAAATTTACATTTCCATCTTCAATAATTTTCTAAAATATGAAATAAAAAATATACTGTAGATGGTAGGATGAAGTTTGTATGGGTGCAACCCACAAAAAATTGTGGCTTTGTGTATAAAAGTTAATTATTATATGATGGGGTCCAGGGACATGCTTCTTTAGAAAATATGTTTTTGCATTTATGTGCTTATTCACAAAACCTCAATCTCAATTACAATTTTTTTCAGCAATTTCAACCATATTTCAACCATATATCATTAAAGAACACCCTTTCTTCATTTCACTTATTTTTTTACAAATATTATTTACAAAAATTTCCTACTAAAGCTAGCAAGGTTAGAGAAAGAGCAGGGGGGGGGGGAGGGTTGCCTCTGGCCCTTCCTTCGTTCTATTCCAGGTCATCTGCTCTACCAACAATGCATCAAAATAAGGCACCTTAGAAGCATCACCTTATCTGGCCTTCAATTCTGAGGATGCGACCGCCATCCAATGGATAGTCTATCTGTGGAACAAGGGAGGCTGGTCGTGGCTCCCCAGCAGGGCCGCTGAATTTTGGAGCAACAAAGCAAGTCCTCACTAAAAAGAACCAAAAAATGAAGATGAAAGATGAAAAAAAATGATTGGAATATAAATTTTGGCCGCTCGGCAGGGGACTGGTAACCTGTGACGTAGAAGCAGTGAGTTATGTGGTTTTTGTTAAAAGAATTTCATTTCTGTTAAAAAATGCCATAAAATTTTTGTTTCAACTATTTCAAGGAATAATTACTCATTAAAGTTATAACAATGTGACTATTGTAGCCAGAATTGAATTTTTTGAGATAAAAATGATTGTCTTTGCTTTATGCCTTGTGCTACATCATATGCCTCCTGCTACGTCATTATTGCACGCTTCAAGTCTAAAAAATGTGACAGGAACAGCGAAAAAAAGTTTTATTTTCAAAATTTACTATTATTAAAGAGTTCTACTTTTCATCTGGAACTTAAAAAAATAAGCTTTAGAGGGACTTTAAAAGAGCTAATTTGACACAAACCTTTGATATCTTCCAAAACACTATCAGACAGTGAACCTACAGTACAGAACAATAACTTTGTTATTCTTACATACATCATTTGTTTCATTTAATCAATTTCCTTACATTGCAGCAAAACTATTTAGACTCTTGTTCTTTTTACTTATTTCTCTTCCTTTGTGTTGTGAATGTTGTACATGCAATGTTAATTATATATAATTAGGTGTCTAGACTAATCTTTGGTTATTATACATTTGGCTGAATAATAATCTTCTGTAAAATATACTTTATACTCTTTTGTTTCCTTTGAATATTTCAGTGTTCTAGCTTGGCCACAAGAAAAGGACGCAGCACCCTGTCAATTAGTGCCATTTTTCTTGGCTCCCTTTTATTTTCATTTATTTAGTACCCTGGCATTTTCAGAGCCTTGGTCTTATTATAATAAGAAAAATCATTGTAAAATAACAGAAATTATGTTGTCTCAACTCAGAACTACTATATTATATTTTCAAAAATCTTGAGCATTTTGAATGATCGCTCAAGACAACATCTTTCTGACAGAGTCAAATTGATCAGTCAGCAGTTTCTTTGTTGTTGTCACATTGCTTGCTTGTTAACTCCCTTATCAGCATAACCGTTTGGTTGCATAAGTCAATTTTGTTAAAACTGAAAATTTTCAATGATTTTTAATGATTAAGCCTGCCCTATCGTTTTCTTTGTAGCTAGCTGAAACACTGTGTATTTGTAAAAATGATATTGAAAACAAGTTGCATATTTGAATTATTGATTAAACATTTTACACAATTTTTTTTATGTATAACTAGTTTAAACTTTGGTGTACTCTCTACTATAAATCAAAATACTTTAAAATGATAACTATTAACAACTTCATAACTATGAGTATTATTATAACTATAAATTATGATTTAAACTTACCTAAGACTGAAGACAAAGGCTTTACACCTGTTTCTATCTGAACTAAACTTTTCTCCATCAACTGTTGTTCCAAGTGGCTACAACAAGAAAAAATTTCACAAGAATATTACATTTTTAATATTTAGTTCAAAATGTTCACACCCTATGACTAAAAAGTTTGGAAATTTTAAAATAAAGAAAATGAAAAAATGAAATGAAGGTGAAGCCAGAAACTCTAAATTTATTTCTATAATGTCCTGGGAATAATTTAAACCCTTTCTACAAAAACACAGTTAGAAAATGTGAATAATTAGAATAAACATTTATACAGCTGAACAGGTTTTGCAGTAGAATATACTTTAGAAGGCATCCAAGCATTTGATTCTCACTAAACCTTGCTACTCACCTGTGAATGGCACTGCCAGCAAGAGCAATAGTTTCGCAGGCTTTAATGATTGGGATTCCTTCAAACACTTGCCAAAAGTGAAGGATAATCAACATTACTATTGTAAAAATACGTTCAGTAGTATATAGTATAACTTTGAGTTCTGGTTTAAACATTTTTAAACAGTTCGAAGCTCTTAAACTGGTTTCATTTTTTGTCTGGTTTGAGTTTGAATACAAAGGGTCACATTTGGGACCAAACAGGTTGTTATAATACCATTGACAAATACACATGGGTAAAATTTGCATCAAATTCTTCTTGGTCAAGTAGTTAGAAAGCAGGTTATCACAGGAGATCACCGATTAAAATCCTGGTAAGGTCTGACAAAAAAAACTAAATAAACCTCTGTTTCTATAGGGGTTAGTTGTGTGAGGTGAGTTGGTTTGGGAGAAAGAGAGTAGAAAGGTTGGGACAGAAAATTTCCCATTCTAAAAGGATTTCACATTATTCTTTTCATCTCAAAGAAAATACCATGAAATATAATTAAACTTGTTAAAAAAAGGTTCAACTTTAGTTAAACTGCGAACAAAAAAAGCGGTTAAAATTGAACTATAATATAACTGTGCTAAACAAGAAACCATATGTAAAAGCTAGAATGCTGATTGTAAAGAAAAAGTAACAGAACTCTAGAAATTGACTAGTAATCAAAGGATATTGGTAATACAACAGTTTCGCTATATCCACAGTCAATAACCAGGCCTGTCTGCACACCAAGGGTAAACAGGGCCATCAAATGACATGGGGCAAATAAAATGGATGGCACCTGAAACATGAAAGGGTAATAAAGTTATTCAATATTAATTTCATTAATAAATTTATCATCAGTAATAATACAATTATAATGTTAATTATTAGTAACCACTTTTATTGACTTTTTACCAATAAATAACATGGTGTTAAACTGTTATACTATTTACTGTTATGTTTCTAGCCATAAAAAGAATGATTTAAAGGATATGAATTCAACTTATAACCTTATAAAAAATGTTAATTCTAAATAAGAAAGCTTTAATAGAAATAGCAACAGAAGACTTCATCTGCAATATTGTTAAAAAAGAGAATTATTTCTTCAATCTGTATACAGTTTTTGTCAAATAAAGATGATATTCTGTTCTCCATTAAAGAGTTATTAAGTTATAATGATTCTGTGTCCTCATCACATATAAAAAAAAACAATGAACTTGTTGAACACAACAACAAAATTCTTCCACTGAGTATTAGTTTACAAAGAGAAAAGAAAGTTTGAACAAGAAACATCATGTTGTGTAGTAATACAATGGATTTTGCGATAACAATATACAAACCTCAAAGTGCTTGAAAAGAACTTTTGCCAGAACTTCCCTGAACATGGTGGGGCACAAGACAGACTCACAGACAACAACTCTCCGATCCCGTGGGTTGACCAGAAGATAACTAAGGAAGTGAATAATTATTAAAGTCAAGACATGCATAAATCATTACATACTACATAACTATGTAAATATGTAGTTTGTGTTAAGTAAAGATGGTCTTTTAGTCTCTATTACAGAGTTTTAAAAGTATTCCTATATCCAACTCTATCACACTTTTTATTGGCAAATCCACAAAATACAGACCAGGCTTTTGATTCGACATATAGTAAGAGTTTTTCCCAATCATAGCACTTTGCATACAAAGAAACCATGCCATCTTGTTGCGTTTTTGAAATCTCGTCATTAGTGTCTTGATACATTGAAATTGTATACAAACTCTAGATATGGACTTCAAGATTTTAAGAACTGAACAAGATGCAAGAATAATTCGATTGTGCAGTATTATTATGGAATTAACTAACTCATACTTGGCTTGTAATCGATGTCCAACGTATAGGTTTCTAATTATAATAATAATATGTCTCAATACTACTTACCGGAAATAGATTTGGTGAATGTAGTCTCTCAATATAGCATACAATTCATCTGGATTCTTTTTCTCACTGTCTACAATTCTCACAGTTTGAGTCTAACAAAAAACAACAGATTTATAAGAAAACAAGCAAAAAAAAAAAAAAAACTACTAAGACAATAAACAATCTTAGACTTTTCATCACAAAAATATAACTCAGCAAAACTCAAAAATTAATATATTCAATGTATAATAATAGTAATAATATAAATAATAATGATCATAATAATAATAATAATAATAATAATTAAATATATACTCAAAATGTAGAGGTTTGTAGAATAATTTTAAACAAGAAACTAGAAACAAATCAAAGAATTTTTTAAATAAAAATCTGACCTTCCCATTGATAGTGTGAGTAATAATGCTTGGGATAACATGGCGAGGAGCCACTTCTGTAGCAAATCCACATCTGTCAAGGAAAAACAACTGATGTCATAATCAACTCTGTTTTAAATCATCTGTTAATACAGTTATTTAGTAATGTTTTGTGTGTAAAACTGAGTTAGCTGGCATTGGTTTGTTTTTGGCAATTTCATGGAAGTGCTTTTAAAATCCTTACTACTAAGATAACCAAATGAATCTTTACTTCAGTACAATATAAAAAAAAATCCTCTGAATTTCTATCTATCTATCTGTCGACCTCAGTCGAGATAGTTTTTACAACTGAGCGCCAGATCTCTTTCTGCATCATAAGGT
>JAOBAT010004794.1:0-10706 GCA_026413305.1 Hydrozoanthus tunicans
GTGTAGAGTGGACTGTCTAAGACCCTCAATACCAGAGTCAACTGTAAACTATTGTTAAGCGCTTTGAGCATGTACCTTTGGAAAGGCGCTATATAAATGTTAAGTATTATTGTTATTATTATTACCTCTTCTTCTTTGTTATGAAACTATCTTAGACTAGGTAGGGTCACGTGACCTACTCAAGTATTTTTGTTTTTAAAAAAGGTATTAACGGAAGGAACAATTTGTGAAGCGTTTGATCACTTTTCTTGTGAACATAGGGACGATGTAGGAATCCGTCGAAGCGATTTTAGAGTCTTACTGGTACTGGAGATACTTCCCTGTTTTCCGACCCCTTTTGATTCCCTTTTTTCGTTGGTCCTCCTTCCACCAGAAGCGGCGTGTTATTTCTACGTCCATTACCGTTTCCTTTTATATCCCAAGATTGTATGTCGTCACTGGTCTCGTAGTCGGGCGCGATGGTTTTCATAAGTCCCTTTTTTAACCTAAAAAGTTAGATCCTTATGCCCGCGGTCTATTGTGAAACCTATTTTGAGGGGAAATGTTGCGAACTTTTTGATTAACGCGGAAGATTGCAAGAAGGTCACAGCATGTTACGAACTGTCTTTGGTGACCCATTCTTTAGATATTACGCTGCTCACGGGTCTCATATGATTGCTTATTTCGATACCTATTTTAGGAAATTGTTTTCATATCCTTTTCGACAGGAAACCATAGGGTATTAATACAAATGGTCTCTTTAATTTAAAAATACGTCGTCTCTCTGTTCCTAAAAGTTAGGACGTGATGTTACCTGTACCCGACGAGGCTTACAACGGTACGAACACTATGATTCTTATCGATTTTGCTGAAGTGCAAGGGAAGGAGATGTCCTCTTGTAATTAGTCATTGGGAATTTGCTTTAAGATTTTCGCCCATGTTTTTCTAAAGACATAATCAATTTTTTGTAGTGTCCAATAAAAGGTGAATTAAAGGGTTGTGTTGTCAAAAAAACAAAGTAAGTGTGTGTGTTTTTGTTCTAGGTGTTTGGGGAAGGGGTTGTGTGCACCGATTGGCCCTATTGGACTATCAGACCATATCATCACGATTATTTCTATGATCGCCAACGTTTGAATGCTGGTGAAAGGAATTTTACAGTGTGTTACGAGAAATGTCTATTTTTGTTGTAGGTGTGGGGGGATGGGGTGACGTTTAGGAGGATAAGTTCTCCGCGGCGGTGGTTTTAACATGCTAATACTCGCGTCGAAACCGTCGCGTCTATACGGGCACTTCGAGTCATAGTGATGTCACACACGTCTTTGGTCGTTTGACAGAACCGCCTACATCTACCTTTTGTTGACACCAATAAAAGCACCAACAAAAAATTGGACCTAAATCAACGTGTGTTCTATTTTTTACTTTACTACAAGCCTAGTTTCAGTTTTGTTTTCATGATACGGTTCACGATTCGTTCTGTTCCCGTTGTCTTGCCCTTGAGAGATTTGATGGCTTGGATCTTTAGGCGATCGGCACGATGTTACTCCTTAAGGGTTCGGGCTTTGGAATACCCCAGTTTGTTTTGTTGGGCAATCTTTCCCAAGCGACTGATGCCCGGATCGCCCCCTTTTAACCTTTTCTCGGGCCCATGTACTGATAACCGGGCCAATACAATTCTTTTCCCGTCTTGGACGCCCATTTTTTAAGATCAATTTCTTTCCTTTTTGTCGTCGTCGTTGTCCTCGTCGTCGGCGTGGCGTCGTCGTCGTTTTTGTGTTCTTCTTGGTACGACCCATTCTTTCGTTGGTTCCCGTTAAAAAGGTTTCCAAGCCTGTTCGATCCTGTAACAGTAAATGGTAAAGATTTATCTAAGCTTCAATGTACCAAGATTTTAGGGGTTACCATATCAAACGATTTGAAATGTAACAATCATGTAATAGAGTCGATTAAGAAGGCAAATAAGCGGATGTATTTCCTCATTCTCCTTAAGAGGGCTGGCGTCAACGACGGAGACATCATCCAATTCTATGGTACTGTAGTAAGGCCTGTACTAGAATACGGCACTCCTGTTTACCATCACAGCCTTCCTGAATACCTTAGTGACGACCTTGAACGTGTTCAGAAACGAGCACTGTCTGTAATAGCGCCTTGTCAATCTTACAGACAGTCCTTAGATAGTTTTAGTCTAAGTTCTTTACATCAAAGACGAGAAGACCTGTGCTCAAATCTTTTCACCAGTATTACGAGTACAATGCAAGCGACCACAGCCTTGCCCACCCCCTCCCCCCACGCCACCAAGGATCATACCAACTAAGAAGAGCAAGAACCTTCCAACTACCACTCTTTCGTACGAGCCGTTTTATGAACGCATCTATCCCGGCCATGTGCCGACGTGCTAACAATTCTATTAATTACTCTTTGTATACCATATCGTGTATGTATTATGTTACTTTATTTTTAAATAGGCTTTTTGTAATGAACTTTTATTGTAAATAAGTATCCGATTCAGCTCTTGGCTGCGATGTATTTATTCTATTAAAGTATAATTTCTACTATATTATTTCCCGAACGTAACTTGGACAAGAGTCGAGGATATTGATCTTGGCGGGAGGGTGCCGACTCTTTTATAGTAGAGGTTAAACGGCCCATGGCTCCTTGCACGGCCGCCTTGGCATTCTAGAGTCGCAGAGGGGTCGGAAGAATACGAGATGGTCTTGGGGTGGAGACAGACTGTCTTGGGATGGGTCCAGGGGTCGTTGGGGTTGGCAGGAAGAGACGAGGTCGTATGGGGGTAGGTCTTGGTAGTTTAGGTGATGGTACGGCTGGTTTCTTCTTCTACTGCTTCTTGGTCTATTGAAGCATTTTCTTCATCCATTTGTTGAACGCAGTGGTCGTCAAATCACTGTCTTCGTAGTCGTCCTCCTTGGTCATCCCCTGCCGACGAAATCGGTCGGGGAAGTTGACGGAGACGTTTGGTGGCCCAATGGAGTTGAATATCCGATTGCATGGTTTGTCGGACTTTGGCCTGTTTCGAGAGAGTGGGATCTTGCAGGAGACTTTTTTTTGGCGGCGACTTGGACGGCCAGATTCAGATGAAGATCGTCTCGTACTATTTCGGTTTTGTACTGTTAGACGCCTCGGGGGTCTTCGTCTCGGGAGAGGATCAAGACTTCCTTCATGATGGGTTCTTTTTCCGACAATGAATTTAAGGGGGGTCGTTGCTACGTTTTTTATAAGCGGGGCACCACAAAGGGACACGCGTCACCAAAAGGAGACCAGAGGGTTTCTCCTTTTTGTTGTAACAAGAGACGACGTCGTTTCTTGACGGAATTTTTTCTCTTCTTGAGTTCTCTTAAAGCGTGTTTGTAACGTCATAGACGGGGTAAGAGGTCGAGATGAATGTCGATGACCTCTCCGCGTAACAGATTCAGGACCAATTCGCTGATGGCGTCCCTTTGATCGCTGTTGGCATGTTGTAAGAGTTCCCGACGAAGGAGAAAGAAGGCAATTGACGACAAATCCGTTTCATCTCTTCTTCTCCTTCTTCTTCTTGATCTTCCAGTAGGCTTGACTTAATCCGTACTTGACACCTCCGGTCACCGCTCCTTTTGCGGCTTCTTGGGTGGCGGTTTTGGCTAAACTTTTCAAAGTTTTCTTGGTTAAAAACTTTTTGCCCAAACGAACGAGGGCTTGTCTTCCTTTCTGGAATAAGACGCGACCCAACCCTTTATCAAACTTCCCAGTAAACCTTGACCTCCTTGACGAGGGGTATGATAGCGTCGTGATCGGCTCGAAGGCATGATGATTCGAGACTAATAACACCATGGTGGGGGTGGCAGGGATTCTCTTCTCCTCCTCAAAACAGACCTCCCCCTAAGGTTACCAACAAACCTTTGGCAAGCGCTCCCAAACCCAGGATTTCTCCTTTTTGACGTGTTCTTATTATTCTTTTGTACGGGTTCTTCTTTTTTCTTCGTTGGGGGGAGGGGGGGGGGGACGGAGGTTTTTTGTCACCTCGTCCGTCCCATTGTACGATGGAAAGATCCAAAAAACGAGTGGACAGGTCCAAAAAAACTAACTGACCAACGTTTTGACGGCCCTAATGACCTTGTTTCCCAAATTCTCAAAGAATTTCAAAAGGTTTCCCTTTTTGTTAACTTGACGGATCTTGAACAGTTCTTGCAAGAGTTGACGTTGTTCTTGACGGGATATTTTGTTAGACAGAGGTCGTCTTTTTAGATACGTTTCGTTGTCGTCGTCTTCTTTCTCATCGTCCGAATCCGAAGGGTAATACAGGCCATCGAGGTCGTCCTGACCTTTCTTCTAGTGTTGTACGTGATGACGATATTGATGTAAGATCGAATCGGTAAGAGGAGGAGAAAAATCTTAGATCAAGTCGTCATGAAGTTTCGCTTCGAGCGTCACTTGGACCACGTCGTTCTCGTCGTGTTGTAGGTTGGACAGCACTTTGCCGTAAGACGAAAACGCAAAACGAGTCATTTCTTGTTTTCGGATGCTCATTTTGTACTTCAACCATCCTTTCAATACGGTACTGAATCGAAAGCCAATAAGACCGACAGGACGTTTTGGGTGGTTGCGCCAGCGACGATTCTCAAGGCCATGATCGTCCAACTTGCTCCACTCCAAATCGTGTTCTTCTTGAGAAACCCAAAATAAGCGCAGCGACGACACCAATACCGTTTGTACTAACGACGTTGGGGACGTTTCAAGACTCCGTCGCCCTGGAGGTCGTTCTCCATCTTCTTCTTCTTACACCTGATCGGGGTCTTGGAGGAAGTTGTGGTGGTGGAATGTTGGTTCGTGTCAAATGACGGGTGACGGTGGGGGGTCCTTCTCCTTAATACACAGCCGTGAAGGTTATGGTATGGGTGACGGATTGAATGTCGCCATGTCGGTTGGCTTCTTTGTCTTGTTGGACGATATGACGTCGTTCAGCTAATAAATTTTGGCGATGACGTGGATTTCTTCTTCCGCCTCTTCCTCCTCGCCCTCTTTCCACCACGGTTGTTCTCCTCTTGGGGTGGTGGTGGTTGTGAGGGGGATCGTTGTTGTTGTTTTGCCTGGGCGGCGGTCGGAGCCGTTGTCGTGGGGGGTCGCCGTCTTCCCCGAACCACGTGGAAGAATCGTCCAGATCTTCGACACCTCCCGAGAGGGCTGGGGAAGGAGTAGGGGGAAGCGTAGTTGGTCGAGATTCTACCCCAAAAGGATTCGGTCCCAAAACGTAATCGTTCACGATACGAATCAAAGGGTCATCTTCTTTGTCCGAACGGGAAAGGGAAGGGGGTCGTTCTACCCCAATAGGACTCGGTCCCAAATCGAAATCGTTCACGATACGAATCAAAGGGTCTTCTTCTTCTTCTTCGACCAAAAGGAAAGGGGGTCGTCCTGCCAAGAGTGTGTTATAGCGACGTAATAAGAGATCCTCTCCATTCTCGTCGTCCAGGCGGAGTAATTCGTCCAAGTTCAAGATCCCGTAACTTTCCATCACTTCGCGTGTTCCGTCCCCTGCGCGGTCCAGCAAAGATTTATGTAAATTCCCTCAGTCTATTGTTTGCACGCTCTGTAGCTTTGTCGGGTATACTCAAAGGAGTTTCCGAACTTTTACGAAAACCACTTTTGAAATGCCCGCCTTTTGCCTCACCGGACATTAACTTTAACACTAATCATGAAAACAAAGCGTGTGATCAAATGAGCGTAATTAAAAGGTTTTGACTCCGCTAGGTTTTGAAAAAGTTTTTGAGTATTTAGGTCACAAATTTTAAAGAAAACGTATGCAACACAGTACAGCAGTACACCAACTAGTTTTCAACCACAAGTATATCGCTACTCGCGTCTCGCTCTCGAAGCCAAATAATAGTGTTCACATGCACGCGCAAGCAACGGTTTCCCCAGAGAGACGGAAAACACGGTTTTCATTCCTCTGACATGATATATACTGTTATTGAGTGACAGTGTCTTGAAATGATTTTATAGATCTTAAACTTCTCTTTGCTTTAATAGCTTGTAGAACGAAACTACGTGACACTATTTTCAATTCACACGACAACCTAGAGAGTTTGGATGAATTACACAATCTCCAGTCAACTTAAATCATCATTCATCGTAATCGCGTCGAAACTCAGTCTTCTGAAAATGTGCATGTGCAAGAGACATGAATGTCGAGAGTGTATTACAAAGATATTTGGGGGAAATGTTGATGTTAACGAACGAACCGGAACAAAGTCGAACTATTCGAACATAAAAACTAACCTGTTAGCGTTTTACCCGTGAATCTGAGGGCAGTAAACGAATTATGTGTTTGCCATTTAATAAAAGATGGCTTAAAACCAGGGCCAGCGAATTCCTGACGAATTACTTGCCACAACAATTTAAAAATTTTACCCGAAAATCAAACCACGAGGACGCGGGGTTGTTTTGAGGGACTTGTTCAAAGGCTGGCTAACTTTAACGGCTGGGTTAAGCCAAAAACTCAAACAGTAATTTCTTATCTTTAGAAGGGGTTCGATCCTTCTAAAAGAAAAAAAACTCGTCAGTTCAAAAATTACGGCTCAATACCTATTCTGTATAAAAGTTAGAAACAATGAAGTAGGTTTTAGACAAAATTAACCTTGAGTTAGTGCTTATTAATCGGCCTTTGAACGTTCGTTTACTCACAGTGAGCTAGACACCAAAATATTTTGAGCCTAACTTGTTTCCAACAGGTGTGTTTTGAACTTCTTGGCAAAAATCTTTGAAGAAGAAACAAAAACGTATAGAAACCAAGTATGTGTGATGTGTCGGAAGCAGTGTTGTTGCTGGCAGCTTAGCGACACTAGTTTTACTTTGTATCGGCCTTCACTATTCAGTTATAATTGAAAATACCCACCCCACCACCACCACACGCGTACATTGTAGCTCCTGAACTTAAATTATAATGACTAAACCAAAAGAAACCACGACTAAACCAAAGAAAAGTTCAAAAAGCAAAGAAGCAACATCTGATCCCGTAGCGGAGTCTTCAGTTGTCGAGGAAGAAGAGCAAGCCAGTGGACAAGAAGCTGTTTCTTTGACCACTTTAAGGGAAATGTTAAAAGTGCAAGAGTCGATGATGCGCACGCTGTTCGACTCTGTAATATCTTCCCTTAATGCACGTCTCGACGAAGTTGTGAAGACCGTTAGTTCCATCAAGACGAGTCTCGAATATTCCCAACAAGAAATTGATGATCTTAAACCGTTACAGATCAAATTAAACAAAGCTGAGCAAACCATGGAACAGCTCAATGATGATCTTAAAGAACAACATGTAAAAGCGGAGTATTTGGAGAATCAGTCCAGAAGGAATAATCTTCGGGTTAATGGAATCCAGGAAACCGAAGGCGAAACGTGGGCCGAAGCGGAGAAGAAGGTCAAACAAGCAATTAAGAACAAGTTGGGTATAGATGTGGAGATCGAGAGAGCCCATCAGGTCGACCGGCGCAAGAACAAACAGCGCAAAGAAAATGAAAAGAAGCCCCGCACTATTGTGTGAAAATTACGTGACTGGAAACAACGAGAAACCATCCTTCGAAAAGCTCGTAAAGAAAAGCCTCAAGATCTGTTTGTGAGCGAAGATCTCGCTCTTGCCACCCTGCGAAAGCGAGAGCCGCTGATACCGAAGTTAAAAGCTGCAAAAAAGGCGGGTAAAATAGCTTATTTTGTGTTAGACCGGTTAATCATTAAAGACAAATTTGCATATAAGTACTCATAACTTAGCATCGTTGCCATTTTTTGATTTAGACGATGATGACTTTCGGTTAGTCCAGTTTGAGTTTACACACGGCGCTACCATTAATTTTGATCCCGATAGGTTGGGCAATCTAAAGTTTAACCCTTTACTGTGTGAAACTTATAAGAACTTTAGTCTTTGTAAGGATAATGATCCTGATTCAAATTTCTTCTCAGCGGAGAATGATAATTGTGAATATTACACAGAAGATAGCTTTAATAATATGCTAACCGAAGAATCAAATCGTCTAAATCTTAGTCACAATTGCTTCAGTAGTAATTTGTCATTCCTCCATTTAAATATGCGTAGTACTACTAATAAGCTAGATCAATTCACAAATTTCCTAGGAAGACTTCATGTTAAATTTCCAGTTATTGGTATTTCTAAAACATGGCTTGTTGATTCATCAAATTCGCTTGATATTGTAGGATATAACTTTTTACATAAACATCGCACTGGTCGTACAGGTGGAGGAGTCGGAATTTTTCTTGCTGACTATTTGAATTATAAACCACGACCTGACTTAGCATTTTCTAACGAAACTTTTAGTGAATCTTTGTTCATTGAAATCACCAGAACAAAAGAGAAAAATGTTATTGTTGGTATTGTTTATAGACCTCCTGATCAAAAATTACAAGAATTCCTGAGTGAGCTGGAGTTATTACTTGATAGAATTTCTAAAGAAAACAAAATTGTGTTTTTGTTAGGCGATTGGAATGTGAGTTTGATGAATCATACACAACACCAAGCTACTAGCCAGTTTTTAGATCTATTGTATTCTAGGATGTTTTTTCCATTGATAACACGGCCAACTAGAATCACGGCTCACAAAGCATCTTTGAAAGATAATATTTTTACTAACGACCCTCTAAGCCATTCTGTTAGTGGCCTTTTTCTAAATGATATCTCAGATCATTTGCCGATTTTCTCTTTTGTTTCAGGAAACTATAATGTTGTCAACAATAAGAAGTATATTTTACTTCCTGATAAAAACACACGAAACTCGGCTAATTTTAAACAGGAGCTTGCGAATGAAAATTGGACAGATGTTCTTGACTCGCATAATCCATCACACGCATATTGAGTATTTATAGGAAAGTACGTCTCACTATATAATAAATGCTTTCCTTTGAAAAAGATTAAAACAAGAAAGTATAACCTTTGTAAACCGTGGTTTTCGAAAGGTCTTTTAAAATCTGTTAGGAAAAAGAACAAGCTTTACAAGCGTTACCTGAATAACCCTAGCTCACAAAATGAAAGCACTTATAAACAATACAAAAATAAACTCACACATTCATTGAGAATTGCCAAGCGCTTATACTACACAAGAGAAATTGAGAAGCTAAAGTCAAACGTGAAAGGAACTTGGAGATTACTTAATGAGATTTTAAGCAGAAATAAGAAAAAATGTAGCCTACCAAATATTTTTAAAACGGATACCCAAGAGTTATCTGCTTCTAACCATATAGCAGACCAAACCATATAGCCCGAACAAGGGGGAAACATCTCGTCCCAGGCACTCGCTACACCATGGACGGCTACGATCCCACCACGCGTACCGCCTACGAGATCCATGGGTGTCTGTGGCACGGGTGTCCCACCTGTTTTCCACATCGTGGCGAGACCTCAACTCGGCTCTTGGATCGCATTTCCACCGACATGTACAATCTGACTACCAAGAGGAGCGAAGCGCTCCTTCGTCTCGGGTACACCGTGGTCGAAATGTGGTAATCCCCTCGTTCGAGACGCCTGAACCTTCAACCACCTCAGAAACAGAACTTTCTAAATACACTTGGCAACTTAAGAACAACAATCGTGGTTTTAAAATCAAATGGAGAGTTATCAAACACATATCCGAAAACTCGAAATCTAAAACGTGCAAACTATGCCTGGAAGGAAAACTCATACTTTTAAAAGGGCGCTCCACTAATGAGCTGTTGCTTACTAGTGATGTTTGGATTAGTTGATTGTTTGGATTGTGAAGGATTCCAAGTACTGCTTTTGGGCACTTTAAAGGCGGTCTGCTCATCTACTTCCATCCTGTTATTAGCGCTAGCGACTCCTTCCTTTTCATAGAAAAAGGCTTTAAGGCGCATACGTTGTTCAAATTTTTCCCAGTCATCCTGTAGCTTCAATCAGTTGATGTCTTTAGGCGTAGGACAGAACGAGGGGCCTTTTCGTAGAAGGCTGAGTTGCTCCGCTGATAGTTGCTCTTCACTAAGATTGATGGGATTAAGGTCGAGTACAGGTGTGTCCAGTTCGTTGGTAGAGTGTGATGTTACTTGAGGGCGCGTTTTCTTTTTACAGTGTTTTCTCAAAAATTTGTTGAATCTCCGCGCTTTCTTGACGACACGAGCGTTAGTGGTATTTCCAGTGGTATCTACATTAACAGTCCCAGTAGGGGCGGTGGTAGTGGCTAATGAGACAGTTTTAAGCAGTTAATGGTTTTCTTTATGCCTGAGTTGAAGTGCTATAATCCTGCACCTAATAGTAAACCAAAATGTAAGTGCAATGTTGAAGTTACGGCTGTCAAAGGCAATTTGGCGAATTTGCTTCAATCGTCCAGAGAGAGAAGATATTTCGACCTTGAGACTGCTATGAAGCTTGATTAAGGTACTTTTTGAAGAACTGAGTAGTTGGTGCTTGCAGAAATCTAGTAAGTCGATATTGTGCTTGGCAATGTTCACATCTAGTCTAGGTAAAAGCCCTCGTGGTACGCAATCTTGTGTAATACAGCGTTCTAAAAAACTATAAAGATGCTGGTATCTAGTTAGCTTTGTCCATGTATTTTCCAGTTGAATAAATGGTGCTGGAAGTTTTGAAGACATAACTGGATCATGTAATGATTCACAGGCGGCAAATGGCGGGAAGATAGTTAATAGTAGAATAAAAAGTTCCACAGCCGGCCAACAGCTACGTCCAACCAAGAGGATCCGGTATGGATTCACAGTCCGCAACATCAATG
>JAOBAT010004805.1:0-10703 GCA_026413305.1 Hydrozoanthus tunicans
TAATTGCATAATGTTTAATTTGGCACTTCATATATTAAAGTGATTTTGGATCAATACCTATATTGAATAATTTTGTCATTGATTGTTATTTTTATTGAATAGTATTGAACACTGTAAGGGAATTAATGTTCTTGTTTTTTTTATTAAAATCCTTAAAAATTATTTGTAAACAGATGTAAATCAGTGTACACATCTATTGACATTTAAAAACCAATCTAATTGACATTATGTATGTGCCTGTAATAATTTATTAGTAAGAGAACAAAATAAAATTTTATGAGAATACAGTAATTCAGTACATGTGAAAAATGAAACATACTGTAACACAATGCAAGTGGTTGTACAGTAACTACTGAAGCCAGGACAGTTCCTAGAATGCTGTGAGCAAGAATATGGGTCAAGAACAAGTTTGAAGTGTGTTGAAGATATTTTTTACCAAATTACTGTTCATGTCCTAAACTTTTGAAAGTGCTCGCCTTTAACCAATGCCAACCCATGTTTTTTAATTGAAGTTGCTTAGAATTATCTAATGTAAACCAAAGTGTAGCTATGACTTACAGTTTTCGTCATTTAAATTAGTTTACAGTCTTCTAAGACTATTTGAATTACTAATAACTTAATTAAGTTTTATAGTGGTGTTATTGCTAACTTAAGATAAAACTATTTTTTTGTTCAAAAGAAGTACCTAGTGTGTGCATGCACAGTATAATTTTTTTTTATTAATATCTGAGCTACTAACTACAAACTAAGTCGCATCTTGTGTTTCTAGGAATGCATTGACAGAAGTATGTGTACTTTCTGATGTGTTGAATATTATCAAGATCAAAGACGTCGACTACATTGCACTTGATCCAGTCTCCCAGCAACAGGCTTCACCTAAAGCAGCCTTGCAGCTCACCACAAAGAAGCAAGTAAGTTGTAGCCTCTGGTCAAAAATTACTGGTTCTAGCTGGTACAGGTTGGCACAATATTTCTTCCTGCATATTAAGTACCATGTGGACAATAAAATAATTTACTATAATTATTACATTGCAAGGCAAACTCCAAGGGACAGTAACAAAATCCTGTGCACTGATTGGCCAAAAATCGATCCAATAACTTCCATACAGGATCGGGAAGTTATTGGACAGATTTCTTATCAACACGAATGGAATAAAACTGTTGTCATCTGTGAACTCAAAATTTGAATTACCAAAGAAAATTTCCTTGTCTAAGTACATGCTTTTTAATCAGAAAAAGATTGAATTGTAAATTTTGACCAAGCAGGCAGGGGACTGGTGACCTGTGTCGTAGCAGTTGTGAGTTATGTGGTTTTTGTTAAAAAAATTCTATTTCTGTTAAAAAATGTCACAAACTTTTTATTTCGAACAATTTCAAGGGAATATAACTCGTTGATTAATGTTATAAAAATATGACTGTTGTAGCCAGAATTGACTTTTTTGAGATAAAAAAGATTGTCTCTGCTTCATGCTTCGTGCTACATCATCATTACACTCTTCAAGTCTAAAAGATGTAACAGGAACAATGAGAAAAGTTTTATTTTTGAAAATTACTATAAAAAAGGTTCTACTTTTCATCTGCAACTTAAAAAAATAAGCTTTATAGGGACTTTATGGGCTGACACTGTCACATGTGTATGGGGTGACTTCCCACAGAGTCTTGCAAGTGCAGCAGATATCCTGCTTCAAGGTGCAAACAGATTGGCCAATGCTGTTCAGGAGAGAACTGAGCTAATGTCAAAGCAAGGTGCTGAGGACAGAGATTATCACTCTGAACTAATGAGGTTGCGCCAGAGATGGAGACTGAAAAGATCAGGAAATATGATCACTGGAGATCTTACATATCATTCAGGTTTGTGGATTGGGAGAGGGATTGATTACTGGAGATCTTACACGTCATTATTCAGGTTGTTGTCCAATCAAGAGGGGGGGGAGGTCTGATCCAAGGTTCAAGATAATGCCTGTCAACAAACAATATCCAGTCATTTGTGCTTTAGAACAAAATTAAAGTTTAGATATTGACAATCATGATCTAGAAGTTGTTCAATCTAGTTTTCTTGTTCCCGAATAAAAGATTATATCAAATCAAATTGGACGGACTTTTGGTTGAGACAGTTTGCAAAGTTCCATTTGTCAGTCGAGACTGCTAAACAGTGCTGAAAAGTTTACAGATCATGTAACTTGCAAAATGATTTTGTAGTGTCTATAATTGTAGCTAGTTGAGAATCATGGGCTGACCGCCAAAAGCGCATAATATGTTAGAGCAAAAACATATTTGACCAGACAATGTGTCTTGCACCTTCTCGGCCATTACTTCGAGCCTTGTGATCACAGGGGATCTTACATACCACTCAAGGTTAGTGGACAGGGGGTGGGGCTGATCATAGAAGATCTTAAATAACCCAGGTTAGTGGCCCGGTTGGTCAGATCAAAGGAAGTCTTTCATATCACTCTAGTGTATGGACAGGGGGGCCTGATTACAGGAGATCTTATATATCACCCAGGTTAGTGGACAGGGGGGCCTGATCACAGTAAATCTTACATATTACTCAGGTGTCTTGACAGGGGGGACTGATCACAGGGAATCTATCTAACATATCATTCAGCTTAGATGATAGGGGGAACTCAGGATCACTGAAGATAACTTACTGCATTTGATGTTAGGAGAAAGCAACCCTAATCTTTGGCTGTCTGTTGTGTTTATATGTGTGAAAATTTTGGATTTTTGGGGTACCGTAATCTGTGTCATTTTGAATAAGTAATCAATTTTGCCAATAAACTGGATAAATGAGATTTTTACTGGACAAACAAAATTCTCAACCCTCGTGGTGTTGAAGTTTGATGCATGCATTGGAGTTGGTACAGTGGAGCTAATTCTTGTTCTTGTGGAGCTGATTTTTGATGGGCAAGTTTCTTCAACTTACTAATTAATGTGATGTTTTTAAAAGGATCATAGGTATCCATTTCCTTCATCAATTTGACTGCACAAAATACCGCATGGTTGAACAATCCAGATGAGCTGACACTTATTCTTTGGAGGACATTGAGCCAAACTACCCACTGTGGTCACAAATCAAAGCAACCCAGTCATTTTACTTAGTGGCTATTGAGCCAAATAATTGATTTCAACCACAAAGCAAATCAAAAAAAAGAATTGTGTCAATTTTTCAACACATGTCGAATGCACTTTTTAATCTGAGATTACTACTGGTAAATACTTAGTAAACAGAGTGGCGTTAGAGTTGGGATGCAAAGAAGTGGCGCAGGCCTCCTTTTTGGCATAGCTAGGACAATTCTAATTGCAGCTGTATTAATTACAGATTTATGTAAACTTGCTGAAATAGTATATGCCCAAGACACTGACAGTTATTTTTCCCACAGCTGGATCACAGTTCTGGAATCCTGGTCTGTTCGAGGTGTCAAAAGCTACAGAGGGTACTGACACACCATCAGTTGAGAATAAAACTACACAGGAGCCTCTTGAGGTGACAATCAGTAGTGATTTGGAGGGGAGAGCACAGCTTTCTGTTTTGATTACTGAAGGAGAACAGCCAGTACACCAAGCAGATCTGCATTGTGAGTGATCAGATTAACTTGCAGTGTTCGAATTTAAGGGTTTTCAGTTAGTTGCCCAAAGGGCAAGTAGATTTGAATTTTTAGTTGCCCATGTGAATTTTGACTTGCCCGTCTTTTTAATTGTTTTCCATGGTTAATTAGGTGCAATACATAATATGTTGATAAATTACAAACTTTATGGTTAAGTAAAGTGTTTTGGGTTGATGCAAAGGAAATAAATAACTGACAAACAAACTGTCAACTGTCTGATATATGTGCATTTGATAAGTACTAACTGATAATACAGCGTTATTTTAAGTCGTGCATGCAGCTTAAGTCTAACTAAAAAAAACACAATCGGGACTTACTCGACTTGCACGCAAGAGAAAATGTGACTCTCCCACAAAACTGCAGGAAAATGCCTAAAAGCATGAGATGTTATAGACAGAAGAAATGTAATGACTCAGTAAATGAGGAGATTCTCATTCAGATCAATATGAGAATTGTGATTTTGTATACTTACTGTTTGTGCTGTAAATCTTAATCTTAGGAAATACTGGAATCAAGTTTGCCCTAGACCTTTATCACACACATCGCTTCTCGCTTTCAAGCCCTCCTGTAATGGATTTCAACTTAGGTGCAGCTTGTTTGCCCGTTCGAATTTCTGCTTGTCGCGGGCAAACGGGCAAGCGTAAAACTCGAACACTGACTTGTTTATAATCTAGAGCTCTTGATTTGATTTTATAATATTATTATGTACTAAAATGAAGTAAGACTTAATAATTATTTGTTAAGCATCTTGTTTACTGTAAGTTATGATATGTTTTAATACTCAGCATTAATTCCCGACAATGAAATTGTTGTCGTTAAAAACTTCACTTTTAATCATATTTTCAGTTACTAGTTTTTTGAAGGGTGTTGGCTATTAATGATGAAATTACAAAATGTGACTAGACTTAAAGTATTTGAAAATTAATTTGAAGATCAAACATTTGGTTTTAAAATTTTTAAACATTTAAGCGTTAAATTCTGTAGTTGATTACTATCAATAGTTAACACAGTCCAGCAAAATGTGTGACAACACCTTAACTTTAAAAGCTCAACTTTAGGTTTATAAGACTTTTATCTTAAATATTGCAGCTGTAGCTGAGACTCATCCTGTAAAGGCTTCTGTTACTTCCTGGCAGAGGAAACTTCAGCAAGCTCAGTCAAACTTGTTCTGCAAGGAGCTCTTTACCCAACTTGCTCACGAGGCTTACAATGGTGGCACATGCGCAAATGCTAGCATGGTCACTGGCAATGAAATCAGGTCAGAAATCTTCCCTGGAACTAACCTGTGTATTACTTATTCACACCGAAAAGAGCAACTACTGGAAATAAGGAATAAAGATCAGAATGCAGAAAAGGTTTGTGAAGAAGAACAGTTAAGATGTAAACTTTCTTTGTTTGCATATTTTCGGTCACTTAAAGTGCCTACAACATGAAAATTTTTATTACATACTTCAGTGGATAGTGACTTTCCAAAAAGGATATTTTTTATTCATCATTTTCTTTCCAGATGGCCTGTTTCTATATCTTGCAAATAATTATTTAAATTGAGCATATACAGAAGCAGATCATTCTCATAATATCAGCTTTTAAATGAAACTTGTGAGTCAGAGCAACTATGGCAAATGGATTTTAAATCATCAATTGATATTATAGTTAATCTGAATAAAGATCTTCTTAGCTTGAAGGGAAAGTGGAATTTTTAAGTAATTTCAATCTGTATTTTCAAGGTTTTGATATAATGTAGTTAATATACTGTATAATAGTGTTCTGTGAAGAAGTTGACCATTTCTTGTTGAGACCAAAAAATATGTCTGTTGATGGCTTAAGACAAAATAGTTTGAATAGTGTTGTGTCCACAACCATTAATACTTTACCCAACTTGATACTGCAGGCTCACTGAGCTGTATAAACAAGTACTGGCTGAGAGTCTGGTAGGGCTAACCTACCTGCAGTGGATTAGCACCTTGACGGGGGAGGCCAAAAACGTTTGTCAGTTTAAAACATTAATTACAGAAACTGGAAATAGCGAATGGTCTAGTGCAAAATCAGCTTCAAAGACTTTTAGTGAAGTTCTTAAGTCCCATATTGTCTCTTTATAGCCTTTGGGAGAATTTAGCATTTCATACAAAGTCATGTTATTTTTGCACCAAACAAAAATGATGTAAGTGACTTATGATAAATTTCTTAAAGCTCCATACGTTATCCTTATTATCTAAAAAAAAACATTTTTTTGCCCTTCAAGTGTTAACTATGGACCACCAGGTTTAAGAAAGAATCTACATTATGCTTCTTGTTGTAGGGAGACCATCCTCATGAAATGTTCCCACATGCCACCCCACTAGAACTTGCCTTGCATTCATTGTTAAGGACACAGCACAGAAAGTCAAAGTGTATACCCACCCCGCGACCTGTAACTGCTTTGCAAGGAAAAGGAATGAGCAAGCGGCAGCGTCTAGCCGGACCCAGAGCACTTCCTGCCTCAGAGCTGGTTACTGCTTTGCAAAGGTAACGAAATGTTCTCAGCTAACCCCTGGCGTGTTACACACTCAGGGATCAGGTAATGCAAATATTGTGCATTTTTTGGCAAGCTTCTTCTGAAAATGTTTTTAGTTTTATTGCATCTCTGGAACACAGTTTAGGAAACTTATTGTCGCCAAATGAATCCAGTTTTATGGAACTCTTTCAAATTTTTTTGGACTGTACATTGTTTGAAGTGATTTACCTTAATTTGTAAGGGTTAATGAGTGGTAAATCCAGATGACCAAGATGCAGGGACTGCCTTTTTAATATCCAAGACCAAAATGTTATACAAAAAATCCTATCTAGACCTAGACTTAAGATTCGAAGACACCAAACAAATTTTTAAAAAAATAAAGATCTCGAACTAAGTTGGAAACCATGAGAATCCAAGCCATTAATTTTTGTGAGAAAATCTAAGGCTATCAGACAGAGAAAATCTTGAGAAATGACAAGGACTAGCTGTAATTTGCATCTAAACTTTGATTTTTTTTATCAGATCATTATTTTGGTACTTCTTAGGCTATAATAAATAACTATATGTAATCAGATCTGTTGAAAACTGTTATCTACCCTTGGTGCAGTTATACACTGAAATGGGTCATATGCATGGTTGCCAATAACCTTTTTCTTAATTTACAATTGATAATGATGACATGCATGTTGTCGCTAAAATGTCATGTTTTCCTAGTGTTTATAATTATTCGTTCTTAAGTTTATCAGCTGTGATGTTTTGTTTTGTTTTGCAGTGAAACTCTACTTGATTCTATTTTAAAAATTGCAAGACATACAGTGCTGCGGAACAGGTAGTTGAATTTATATTTTTGCTATAATTACAGTTTTGTTAAAAATTATTATATGTTGGAGAAAGCACGACTGGGAGTGGAAAAAGTTTAAATGAAATAAGTCACAGACCACTTGAGGAGTTTGAGAAACTGCTTAATATATTGAAAATCTACTACAAAACCCAACAAGATGTTATCTTTTCACACTCTAATCCAGGCAAGGCAGATGAAATTTTCTTATGTCACCCAACTTCCTCAGAACATTCCATGAAATAATTCATTGTGCACAGAGTTTGAAACATTGCTGATCAAGTGACAATTGAGATTCGATTTCAACTTTGCATTAACTGATTTTAACAGCAATAGATCTCTTATGCTGGGATTCTGTCGGAAGAAATAAAAAATAATGAAAAAAAATTTTGTTTGATTTTGGCAAAAGGTCGCAGCAGCAGGTCCATAAAACAGTAGGTAAAAAATGAATGGCTTAAGTTGCAAAGCCTTCGGAAAGTTTGGGTTCGCATTTTTTTCATTGTGGTTTTTTTGCCCCAACGAGAGGAGAAAGGGAGGTGTTTTCCCTTAGTGATAATAAAAGTAATGTCACTGGTGTTAGTAATCAAAACTTTGACATTTGACTGATAACACCTTGAAGTACGAGCCCTTTGATTAATTTATACAATTTATGCCCTTATGACTTTGTTACCAGAGTTGCTCAAGTCTTGGATGAAGTTGCAAGTGGATTGAACGATCTAAGTCTTATAACTCACTGGAGCAGGTTGACGTCACACACCTGTTGTCATGCTTCCATTCATCTTACCTCACAAGAAATGGCAAATATTCCCAGGTTCCTGATCTTTGCTTATTGGATTAAACCTTTAAATATTATCTATACCTAGACATGAAACTTCATTTATCAGGCTTTCAAGTGATCCCACTTTTCCTACTATTTCCTACTTTTTGACCCTTCTCCTAGTATTCCTACTTTTGTCTTGAAATTCCTACTATTTCCTACTATTTCCTATTTTTTATATACCGCAATTTCAATAAACTGTGCAAAGTTGTATCATGCAGGAACAGGGAGTAAGCCTTGCAGGTGTTCAGGGTTAAAGCCTGGACCACATGTTGCAAGGAAGAATTCTTGATGAACAAATGTTCATCTGGCACGTCCAGTCCAGATGGCTCACACTCATGCCAGCAGTGAAATGAGTCACAGGAAGACTAGAAGCAGTTCACCAGTAGTTCTTTAAAGATCTGTACCAAAAGCTGCATTCTTAGTCCTTCTTCTAAGCCCTCAGTTGTCCTACTTTTCTCCTACTTTTCCCCTCGAAATCCTTCTTTTGTCCTACTTTTAAAAGAATTTTGCTCCTACTTTTCTCCTACTTTTTCACCTGGGTGTGCTTGAAAGCCTGTTTATGTTTATGTTATCTATAGCTAGACCTGAAGAGGTAACGGGTGTTACGAAATATATTTGGTTTTTTTTAACGTTTACAAAAATATTGTACTTGTTTGGAAAAAAAATAATACAAGTTCACAAATCAATTTGATTTATAAATGTAACCTTATGTTTATATCTAGACATGTACAACTTCTTTAAAACATGATAAAAGAAAAAATCTGTAAAAAGTTTTACGGTTTTACACACGTTATAATTATTAAAACGGCATTGTTGTTTTACACATGGTTAGTTACCTGGTTTTTGTTGGAATTTTTTTCGATCCTTTTTGCAATAAGACTTGAAGATGCTTTTGTGTTTATTGTTCTGTCAGTTAGTTGTTACAAACTGTTAATCCCAGAAAGTTAAAATGGTTGTATTTGGCCCCATGATGGGGGGGGGGGGGGAAGAAAAGTCTCCAAAGTACGCTAAAAAACACCAAGACCTAAGAGTTTTCCCCCTAAAAAATACCTCTCGGTTTAAAAACTAACCTAAAAAGTACGAATTGAAAATTAAAAATTTTCCTCTGGATAGCCATATGCTAGCGGGTCGGCGCTATTTAAGTCCCCTCATATTGCGCCCAACATGATAAACGCTATGTACAGTAAATAAAAACGCGCTCGTAATAGGACATTCACGTAAGGACTTTTGCCTTAACTTCTTGTTTAATATGCACATTTGCTAAAATTCGGTCTGCAAGTAGTCTAATAGCTTCACGTTTTTAACCCTAAAAAATACCAGGCTCTTGGTTTAAGACAGGATTCTAAAAAACACTGGATTGACTATTTTAACTCAGACTTTAAAAGTGCGTCAATCATAAATACCCTCCCGTTATAGGGAGTACCCCCCTCCCGGGTATTTGGCTCACTGTTAACTAATTAGATGTTTTCTAGTTCAGTTATTTATCCTTCCCCTAACCCTGCTTATGTTAACCAAACAGATCATCATTTCACCTAAGAGTGGACGTCACTCATCTCAGCGTAGTTTGTAGCGACGGTACAAGTGTAACCCTGTCGAGTCATATGCCGGACTTGAGGAATTTTGTCCTAACACAGGTTTGTTTATTCGGCTGTAACAGTCTGTAATAAGGTATTTTCACAATCATGCACAGCATGTATATTAAAAAAATCAAATCTAAACATCAACAATCGAAATTGACGATTAACGATATGAAAAATTGAGAACTTTGTCATGAAATGTCCCAGCGAAGTGCCCGGTAACAAAGGTAGTAGAGAGTGTTCAGCCCTATTCCAACTACTCCGGATAAGGAATAAAATTTTGAAGTTTCTTCCAGTTTATAAGAGTTTTATTCGTAACTTAGCAGGAAAAACAGCCACGTGAGTCGGAAAAAGTTATTGTGCCATGTATTCCTATTCCAGACGAACGCACCCTTAGATTTGACAAGTACGACTACTAGTATAAGTTTATCCCATTCATCATTGTGCGAAGAAATCACGCCATCTCGTTGTGTGTTCCAAAATCTCGTTGTCTTCTAGATTTTCACAAAAACCCCGCACGTGGAAATACGAGACTTTGGCAACCGAACGTGATGGCGTGATTGCTTCACACGTGCAGTACGATGAAAGAGGGAAAAAACCTGTATTCGTACTTGTTGTCGAATCTCAAGTCGCTTTCCATTTAAACAGTCAGGCTGGCTGACCACTGGCTGATCATTCTGGCCATTTTCGAATCCTACTAGTACGTAGAAGAAAATGAGAAGGCGTGCACGTACACTCTGCCACAACTCTCTGAATTCCCGCGCTTTAACTGACCGGTCTGCGAGAGAAATAAACGGTGAGCTGATCTGGCCAGAACCTGTTCTGGGAACTCGTGACTCCATTTAAAACTGGCCAGCGGACCGGTCAAATGGAAACTCTCTTTTAGTCCAATATTGGTTGTAGGTAACGAATATACAAGTTAGCTATTGCAGTAATGAGAAGAGTGCATGTGATGGCCTTGATCTACTTGAGTGGTGGTGCTTATCGTTTCTTGTTCATACTTTGAAAGGTATGCCGCTACAAAGTTTCTGCTGCCCAGTTAGTTGCACAAAGCCTCGGGTGGCACATTAATCACTGCAGTCATTATGTAGGAACTGGCCCCGCTGATAGTACTGGCAGTACATCCGGTATCATGGTCACATCCCCGGACGGACAGCGGTAAGTTGCCTGCACTTTGGAACCATACTGAAGAAAATGGTGGCTGATCATTTTACCAGACTTCACACTGCTAAAACTGAGGGTCAGGGAAGTCTCACACTGCTAAAACTGAGGGTCAGGGAAGCCTCACACTGCTAAAACTGAGGGTCAGGGAAGTCTCACACTGCTAAAACTGAGGGTCGGGGAAGCCTCACACTGCTAAAACTGAGGG
>JAOBAT010004816.1:0-10703 GCA_026413305.1 Hydrozoanthus tunicans
AAAAGAACTGATAGTGATTGACTGCTTTTTGACAGCCAGTTCATTCAAAAAATTGGATTGGACAAGCCAAAATGCTTACGTCATGGTTCGAATTCGAACCAAATTTAAAGGGCCCGTCACCAAAGGGTTAAGATTGACAGGTATTTGTAAATTAGATTTTAATGCAACTATGCAGAGATGAACCTAGTTGAGTGATTGACAAATAGCAATGATGTATATTTTTGGTTCATTTTTATCCTTGGTTTAAATTTTATTTTCCTCTGCTTCTGGATATGTTAGTGTATGATAATGAGTTTGAAACAAAAGAAATAAAAACTCATTGATCCACAATATATGCAGATGTTATGTATATAGATGCAACATTATACCAATAAAAATGTTGGAGTTGTGCTGAGTTTTGGCATATTGTAGCTCTCTTTTTACACATTTCATAAAATCTCCAATATACAATAAAGTTAGTACTTTGACAAAAAACGGTTTTGAATTTCATCAACTTGATTTTTTGCTAGACATCGGCTCAAAATAGCAAATTTCTGTTATCTTGGTTTACGACCTGGGGGGCGGGGTACTCCCTATACTGGGGTGGTAGATATAACCGTTGTATTTTTTTAGGGGTTAAAGTTGCGAGTCCAGTGTTTTTTAGGGGTTGTTAAAAGAAATCTTGTGTTAAACCAAGAGCCTGGTATTTTTTAGGGTTTAAAAACCCCAGAGCTATTGGACTGCTTGTGGTCTTGTGTTTTAGCAAATGTGTGTACTGATAAGAAGTTAGACAAAAGTTCTTTGGCAAATGTCCATGCGCCTTTATTTATTGCATATCATGTTCAATGCAACACGAGAAACTTAGTCTTGACCTGCTAGCTAGGGAAAATTTTCAGTTTTTATTTGGTATTTTTTAGGGTAATTTTGAAACCAACAGGTATTTTTTAGGAAGGAAAATTTCTATGCCTTGGTATTTTTAGGGTGTCTTCATCAGTTCTACAGTATGTCAGATATAAATGTGAAAATTGGAGTGTTATAAATGACTTATCCAGAATATACTGGTTTCTAAAATATTTTCTTAAAATATTCTAACAATGGAGTTTTGATGTTCAAAGCTTTATTACATACAGTACAAACAAGTTAGCTTTAGCCTGTCTGAGTTTTTTGTTTAATTTATTTTAACAAATTATGTTGCAGGTTGAAGTCAGGTTGTGAACTCCTAATTTTTCAACACCCCAAGGAGTTTGGCCGCAAAGCAGAAGAGCTACTATGGAGAAAAGTGTTTTATGAAGTGATTCAAAAACTCAAGCAGTATAAGAGGGTAAACTTGAACAAAATGTTACAGTACTTGTTATAACTTACAGTAATTTTGTTTTTGCACTTATTAACTATAGAAGGTACAGTAATGTAATCGCAAGAACATGGATAACTGGATACTTCAGCTCCCAGTTGTATCGATTCAGTAAATTCTCCCAACTAGAGCCCATACTTTTCATTGAACAAGTTTGGGAGAATTTGACTTTTCATCTTTGATAGCTTGCTTAGTTTGATCAGTTCTTATTTTCTCCTTACCAAGTGACTTATTTTGTATGTTTTATGTAAGGAGAAGTTAGATGTTGATAACTCACAGGGACTGAAAGAGTAGAACCAAAAACAGGGCTCAAACTTGCCATCTAAAGGTGGCCAGTACTACTACAAAATAATGCTGACTACTAGATTTTAATCCTTTCAGTCCCAGCCAGTTTATCAAGATCTAACTTCTTCTTACATAACTCTTATGAAATAGGTCATTCTGTAATGAGAAAATTCTCCTAAACGGGTGGCAGGAAAAATATAGTTTATTGTTGGTGTGTTTTGGACTGAAAGGGTTAAAGCTGGTAGTCAACTAACTAACCTTTGCGACTGATTAATTAAGAGTTAATGTTTCTAATAACATGATAAACAATTTGATGATCGAATGAAGTTTATCATTTTTCTTGGACAAACACGAGCATTAGTCTTGCACTCACAGCAACAGACAGATTCATATCACAGTTTAAAGGTTGAAAATATATATGTATTAATTTACCTGTGTTCAGGCTACCAAAATTTTTGCTTCAAGTGGCCAGCTCTGTACTATGACAGCATCTGTTGCTGTGAGCGCAAGACTAATGATTGTATTAATGTCCAAGAACACAGATAAGCTTCATTAGGTCATCAAATTGTTTATCATGTTATTAGTTAGTTGCGAGCCTTGAAAAAGAGTCATTTTCTTCCTGAATTTGTTATTTGTTGGTTGACCTGACCTCCTCTGTGTCACGGTTTACAATTGTGTAGGTGGTCGATGGAGATGTGTGTCTGGACAGTACCCTTTGTACCCATCTGCTTTCTGCTTGCGGGTACTACCACCATCTCCTGTTTCAGATACAAACACACTATAAAGTGAGTTTGGATGGCATTGTCTCATGGACTAACCTACCAAACACAGATGGTGAGTAGTTACAGCTAAGATTTTTGAAAAATATGCCCATTACACAGGTCTTTCACTGAAAGAAATAGCAAGTGTGTTAACAATCGCATGCCTTAACTTTCCTAGGCCTGTGATGGCATGCAATAGGCTTTATCAAGCATAATTTTAAGTCTAGAGTGAACAAAGTGTAATACAAAAAGAGACAGCTGGTGTTTCTCATTTAAACAAATCATGCAATACACAAATTTTAAAGAAGAGTAAATTTCTTGACCCTTGGCAATTCTGTACTGTAATTACTGTCTCACTATTGTAGTTACTGGTTTAACAAAATATACTCACCCAGAGATTTAAAAATCATCGCATTATGTACCCTCACCTTTGTATTACCCACGGCAAAAAATAATTACTGAAAAATTAACGCGTTACCTGCAGGGAAATTTAAGATCAAGGTGTTGGATTAAAAGCATGCCTACCAATCTTTAGGCATGTGCCAAGGTGTGCGTTTGGATCCCATGCCTTTCAGTGAAAGGCTTGATTACATATGCAATTAGTTGTAGTAGCTTGGTATTAAACTCAACTGAAGGTAAAGGTAACGGCAGGCCCCTAGCCAGGATATTTTTGTGGGAGGCTGCAGTCAAAGAGGAAATGGACCAAACAAGCGCCAAAGGTGTGAGTCTCTAGGGGTCTTGGGACATGCTCCTCTGGAAAACTTTGAAAATCAGGTTGTCTGAGACTGAAAATAATGTAGAACAGACAGGCATAACCAACCTTAAAAAGCTACTATTTACACAGTTTGGAACAGTCTGCAAAACCAGTTAAGAATATTATAAAGAATGATGTTCCTTTTTCAAATAGTTGGTCAACAAAAAAAGTGCACCTTCGCCATCTGTTGCACCCATCGCACCCCCTCCCCCCTACAGGCCAGAAAGGTACCTTTATGTATCATGGTAGTTCCTTCAGCTCTCTGAGAGTGCTGTTATCAATGGAAGCCAACAGTGCACCTTTACCCCCTCCCTCTGTCAGCACTTCATTTTACAGGTATTCAAAGATAGAGCTACACTAGTTAGAAGAAAGTTGAAACAGGCATGCAGTCACAGGGGATAGAACTGGGAACCTCTATCTCCAATTTAGGTGATGCATTACCCAACTATGCTTGGAAGCCAACAGTGCACCTTTACCCCCTCCCTCTGTCAGCACTTCATTTTACGAGTATTCAAAGATAGAGCTTTACTAATTAGAAGAAAGTTGAAACAGGCATGCAGTCACAGGGGATAGAACTGGGAACCTCTATCTCCAAAGGTGATGCATTACCCAACTATGCTTAACCTGTTCCTGAAAAGCTGATAGTTTAAAATTTTTGGTGTCTGCACTTCTTGTCTGCCCAAAAAAACATTTTTCTTTCTACTCCCTACTTATTACACTCTAATAGGTCTGTTATAGAAGAAATACACTACTTGTATCCATCATTATAGCTACCTAGAACTAAAACAGTAAAGCATGTTAATTTTAAAGTGAAAATTTAGCTGTGTTGATACAAATTTTTGTATTATTACATTACCTGCTGCAGGAGAAATGAGTGTGGAGAAGTCTGATTCAGAAATTGATGACTGGGCATTGAAGGCTTGTCAACGATGTTTAATCTATCTTGGAGATCTTGGTAATACACAGAAATTCTTATCAGGGGGAGGGGTGAAGAGTAGAGATCTTTTATGGCCATTGTATGTTAAGATGATAAAAGAGTAGTTATTGCTAGTGTATACCAAAAATGTAACACTCTCTGATTGGCTCCTGTAACTCACAATTTCCAAGACTTTTAGTTGGTTTTCATACTGTTTGGAAAAACATGTGCTAAAAGTAATAAAAAGGTTTTGCATTGTAATGTCAGTTTCTTTGAAAATAAAGTAATGTTTTTTGGTAATACAACAAATACCTTAATGTTACTACTTTTAGTGGCTACTATTGTTAGCAGTTTTAGTTATTTTAAAAACATCGCTAATATTTAGTACTCAATAGAATTAGTTGGCGTTGAAATTAAGGTTCTCCCCTTAATCCCCCCTCCCTCTGTGTAATAAAGAAACAGTTTAAAAATGCATTGAAATCCATTTCGAAATTAAACTTGAATCAGCTATGCTTGATTGTTGTTATGTTCCAAGACTTCTACAATCATCAATGATCCACACTTTTTTGCCTCCCTTAATGTGTAATTTCATCTGACAAATGTTCAATAAAAATTCTTAAAATTGCTAAAATTAGTTGTCACTAGCTCATTCTCAGACAAAATCCCAAAAATTAGTTATCACTAAAAATAGAAATCTTAAGGTATCCCCTTGCAATCTGTGCCTAGTGGTAGATAGAAACCTTGATGCTTTGCGTATCGGTATAGACTGTTTTCACAAATGGCGGTGATTTTAATATTCTTTTACAAGTGTGCTTTTATAATAGCCTTTCTCGCCTTGTTCTCGAGCTGAACTTTCCAGAGAATATGTTCCCAGAACAAGGCTAGACAGGATAATTTGAATGCACATAAAAGAATATTGAAATTGCTGCCATTTATGAAAAAGGCTAAGTATATGTCCACCACTATTCTGCTCCCTCTTGGAGGATAGTTGTTAAATATTACCTAGTTAGAGCGCTTGCTTCACCTTGCAAGTTGCAGCAATGGTTTCTTTAATCATGCAAGTTTGTAGAGCTTTGGAAAAACTGCATTGCATTAAAACATTCTGTAGCTCAAGGTTAATCTGCAATAAAGATTAAGTTAGTTTGTTTGATAAAGAAATGTATGGCTCGTTAACATGGTATTTTTGTTGTTGTTGGAGTTCATTAATAGATGCAGTAGCAAAATACTGCACAGTCTTATGAGAAAACTCTGTTTTACTTGACCAGCTCGATACCAGCAGGACTTTGATGGCGAGAGGAGTACCAGGGTAGCACAGAGAATGTACTATGAGGCTTTCCTTATCAACCCAGAGCTAGGTATTGTAACTGTGATCATCGAAAAACAGAGTAAAAAAGTACTTGAGTTTATGTTTGAATTTAGGTTGTTTTTACTTGCATGCTCATAATGCTTTTTCTAGATAATTATACATTTCAGAAGTCCTTTTTCGATAGAACACACAGATATGGAATGTTTTTGCTGACTTAAATGACCTTTAAACAGAATTACTCCAAACCTGCACATTTTCTTTTCAACTCGCTTTACTCAATTATCATTTTCCAGCCCATGGCACTTGATAAATTGCCAAGTCTTTCAAAAGAGGGTTTTTAGATATGGTCATGAAAGTCGTACAAAGTCATGGAGTTTGAAAACACATTTTCTAAGCCTAAAAAAGTCATCGAATTCAGAGAAAATGGCAAATGTCATGGAAAAGTTGTTGGATTTTGTTTTTTCCTTGAGCTATGTTTTTTGGCAAATAAAATTGTTGAAAGAAAAATAATTTTATATTGAGTGCAAATGTGCCAAAAAACACTAGTAATGCATGCATGGACTTGTGCATTCGAACTTTAAAGTTAAATTAAACTGTGAGTGGATTCTTTTCTTTCTCAATATTTCTTGGTCGTTGAAAATGGCATAAATTTGATCATGAAAAAGTCATAGAGTTTCAGACCTCATTCTCAGTATGAACCTTGTAAAAGCTCCATCTAACTTTTTACTTGTTTTAATTCACTGGGTCCACAGTAAATGACCCCTTGGCAGTTATGGTAGCCTGTGAACAGGTTCTCCTATAGCAATGGGGAGCGAGCCCTCGCAGTTTGATTCACTTCCTGCTTGCTTTGCAATGCTACAGGAGAGCCTGTTTGCAGGCTACAAGTGTGGGTGCAATGCACACTTTTGTATTTGTTTAATGACTTGAAGTAATTTTTTTGTCTCGTTTTGTATTGCATTGTACTGGTAGGTAGATAAAAAAAGAGAAAGTAATAAATGATTTTAAATCCTAACTTAAAAGGTATGCCACACAATCAGTTGGGTACTCTGGCAGGAAATCGATGGTATGGCTGTGAAGCAGCATATCACTATATGCGCTGGTAAGTAGAGTGTTACAGTATATACTACTTTAAAAGGAACACCAAGTTAATCGAGTCTCAGTTGAGAAGAAAGCACAATTGTGGTTATTATTTTGTTCATATTTTGAGTTGAAACACTATTTAACTTAGACTATACATTAGTACTTAATTTATGTTTTCCATGCCTTGATATTTCGTAGTGTCAGGTTTCAACTGTATTTCATATAAATTTAATTTAATACAACATATAAAATAGGGCGCAAAATTAATTTGGGACTAGGGACTAGGGACTAGGGCAATTTTGGAAAAAGTTGAGAAAACTTGAAATTAATCCTAAATTTTACTCGGCCCATGCAATTACCTGTACTAACAACCAAACCTAGTTGGGATGCCCAAGTCCAAGTCTTGATTCATCAAAGTTGCCTGAAAAATGAATATAATTATTGTAGTCTCAAAGTGCTGTATATTCTAGAAACATTATTTAATGGTGCATTGCATTTTGATAAATGAGTATGTGCTCGACATGCCTCAATGGCGTTCAAGAGATGTTGTGCAAAACAGTTTGGGTGTCAGAGATCCCAATTAATGACCTTCCTCACCGTATGAGTTCCCATAGCTCATTGGTAGAGCGTCTGACTAGTAAATGGAAGGTCTTGGGTTTGATTTTCATCAGGAACTCGGTTTTTCTGAGTACTTAGTCAGAAAGTGTAAAAAAAGTTAATGACTTGTTTTGTTTTTGAGTACTTGATTTGTTTGTGTGACTGGTGTTTTTCTCTGGTCTTAACTTGATCCGTCATGAGGCAAAACTGTTTTGTTAACTTGGACCAATGAACCTGTACAGTTAAAGTACCTAGTGCAAGAATAACGCCAGTTACTTTATACGAAATGCTAAGTTCTCCTAATGGTCATGAAAAGCTATTAGTGATTGTGAAAGGAGAGTTGAGCACTTCATCAAAAGTCACTTATTTTTGTTTTGACACGTAGTACTACCAAAGAACTTTTGTGTAAATTTTTTACAAATTAACAACTTAAGCAAGTACAAGCCCTTATTGTTGTTCATGTTTTTCCCTAGTATAATGTGCAGTGTGGTGTTTGAAGGCACTGAGGGGAATCTCTTGAGGTTGTTTGAGAAAAACAGGTCTGTGCTGCAGAGCACTAAGGAGCTACCAGAAGATGCACCAAATAAGGAAAGGTACTGTCATTACAAAGCAAAACAATAAATTAGGGAGGAGGGGTTGGTGCAGCGGTAACAACTCTGCCTTTTCCTGAAGTCCCTTGTTCAATCCCTGGGTTGGTCGAGGATTGCGTATTTGGGTGATCATTCTTTTGACTTCTTTAGTCCACTCAGCTCCAAATAAGGAAAAGTACCGTCTTTAAAGAACGGAAAAATCAGTTAGAGTTGAGGGGTTGGTGCACTGGTAAGGTCTCTGCTTGCAAATAAGGAGAAGTGTTGTCATTACAAAGCAAAACAATAAACTAGAGTGCAGTAGTTAGTGCAGCGGCAAGATCTCTGCCTTTCAATCCTTAAGCCCCCCATTTTGATTCTTGGTTTGGTATTTTGGGACTTGCTTGGCATTTCAAGGCCATTGTAATAAATAGAGTGCTAGCAACTTTTTACAAAATACTTTCATGAATGTTGTTTTGTGTTTCAGAATCAAGAGGTTTCTGGTTTATTTCCTTTACTTGCAAGATGTATTTTATGGGCATGAAAGGTAAGCATGATGCGCCATTACCATCACTTTAATTGCTGTGATCATCATCAACATCACCACTGATGCCATCACCTTCATTATCATCAGCATTTTATCATCATCCCCGCCATCGCCAACACCACCATAACATTCCTATCCTATGCCTCTAAAGCCCCTGGGGAACAAAGGGCCACTACAAAACTCCTCCAGCGGATGCGGTTCTGGGAGACACTCTTCAGCTCGGTCCATGTCTTTCTGGTTGCCTCCACCTCGGCGTCAATGCTTCTGTGTCAGGTCTGTTTTGGTCGGCCCACCTTCCGTTTCCCTTGTGGATTCCAGTCAAGGGCCTGCCTGGTGACGCTAGAAGCAGTCTAGCAGAGCGTGTCAATGATCCATCCCCATTGCCTTTCCTTGATCTTGGACTCAATTTGTGCTTGTCTGGTCCTATCTTAAAGTTGTTCATTTTAGATATCTTCCGGCCACCTGAGACATCTGTTGATAAATGTCTGAAATGAACCGTAAAGTAGGACTGACTTGACGTTGGTGTTGAATATCCGGATTTGTTATGAAGAGAAAGAGCCATTGATCTCCAGATTGGTTGAAAGGTGTTGAAGGCCTGTCGTGCTTTGTTGATTCGGCACTTAATATCTTCCTCTGTGCCCTCATCCTTATTTACGACACTGCCCAGGTAAACTTTCTTGATGTTGTCTTTGTGTAGTTGCACTGTGTCTTGTTTTTTGTTGTTCAGCTTGATTTGGAGGCCAATCTTTGCTTCTTCTGCAACACGGTGTAGCTTTTCTTGCACAGTTTGTCGTCTGCATAGTCAAGGTCTTTCAGTTGCTTCTAAAGGTTCACTGTATTCCAGTTCTCCTGCCTGCTAAGGCCTGCCGCATTATCCAGTCGACCAACAGCAGGAAGATCATTGGCGACCATCATCAGCTCTTTCAGCTTCCTATCATGGATGACTTGGCAGTTGGCATCTTCATACAGTCGCTGGGTGATGGTGAGAAACTTTGGTGGAAAACCATAATGGTGCACCAGTTTCCAGATGACATCCCTGTCAACGCTGTCGAATGCCTTATGAAAGTCAACAAAGACTGAACACAATGATGCGCATTGTGTCGATGTGATTTGTGCATGATCTATCTTGCCGGAAGCCTGCCTGTTCGTCACGAAGTTTCTTGTCCAGTGCTGTCTTAAGGCCTTCTAAGATGACTCTCGTCAGTACTTGCCCTGGGTTGGACAGCAACGTTATTCCTGTCCAGTTGTTGTACCTTCCTTCGGCAGCTTCACGAGGTGGCCTTTCTTCATTACCATTATAATCTCAATTACTTCACCAATCATGGTGTTGATTTCTATTTTTATCATCGCCATCAAAATCACAGTTACCACAACCCAGTCAGATGCCATCTTCCTTACAACCCTCACTATCATCATCCCCATCATCATCACCATCACCATCACCATCATCGTCACATTAACTCAGGTTATCTTGATGGTAACCACAACCCTGTCATATGCCATCCTAATTACAACCATCACTGTCACTACCGCCACCACCACCATCACATCATCATCGTCATCACATTAACTGACGGTCACCATCTTCAACCGAATTGAATGCAATCCTCATTACAACCATTACTGTCACCACCGCAACCACCATCATCATCATCATCATCACCGTCATCACATTAACTGACGGTCACCATCTTCAACCGAATTGAATGCAATCCTCATTACAACCATCACTGTCACCACCACCACCACCACCATCATCATCATCGTCATTAACTGACGGTCACCATCTTCAATCGAATTGAATGCAATCCTCATTACAACCATCACTGTCACCACCACATCAATGCTTGTTACCATCACTGCACCACCAATGCCGTCATTAAGAACAACATTTATAATCACTGTTACCATAATTTTAGTTTCTACCCCAGTTTTAGCACCAGCTTCACTATCTTCACTGCTGCAATCAACTATTTCTTCATTGTTACCATAATCACCACTATCAAACTCGTCTTCTTTAATCCCAGCATTCAACCTCATGAAATGATCTTTTTTGTAAAGTAATGCCCCTCAGGAATACATTTTCATGTAGCTCATTATTCCCTCCTAAACAGCTTGCCAAGAAGCAACAGCGAAGAGATAGGCCAACTTTGCCAATCTGTTCTACAAGACTTTGATAGTGCTATGTCGTGTGCTTTGACTGCCAACAAGAGCTTTGACATGTCTGCTGAGAATAGTGTGGGGAGTGAAGGGTCAGGGCCATCTGAGACAAATGAGAAGTCCGTCTCAAGAGCGCTCATGATTCAGCTCATTACAATGGCGATAATGTCTGTCACCAGATTGAAAGCAAAAGGTGCGTTTTTAATAACAATTAATAATAATTAGCTTTTATATAGCGCCTTCCCATAGGTATATGCTCAAAGCGCTTAACAATAGTTTACAGTTGACTGTGGTATTGAGGGTCTTAGACAGTCCGCTCTACAGGGCTCACAACTATTTTCCTAAGAGTTGCCCTCAGTTAGTAGAAGAGACAGACCACAACACCGGGATCACCCTACTCT
>JAOBAT010004827.1:0-10702 GCA_026413305.1 Hydrozoanthus tunicans
ACATACATACATACATACATACATACATACATACATACATACATACATACATACATACATACATACATACATACATTCAGACACGGGAGACGTCGACTGTCTGTCTGTCTGTCTGTCTGTCTGTCTGTATGATGTATGTATACGTATGTAAGTCTGTTTATTTGTTATAAGCTAAGCTCTCAAATTCAATTTGAATCCATTTGTTGCAGGGTTCTATGAGAACATGTACCACCCCGGAGACAGACTGCTCATTGTGCATTGCTCAGAGCTTCATCCGCCCATTTTCCCTAGTAAGTTATCCTGCAGTTCAATGGATAGCACAGAATACGATACGGCATGAGCTGGTCTAAGTGACTGCTTGCTTGATAATACAGTGTTAATACTCGATACTCTTGGCTTGTTTCCGCAGTTGCTTTCGCTTCCGACGAGTGGCAGCAACAGGTTCAAGACCATGAAAAATCCATCAAGGAACTTGAGAAGCGTTATATTGACAAGTGCCATAAGATTCACGTAAGTTAAACTTCATTCTCCAGGGGGGGGAAAGGAGAAAAGACTGTTTCATAATGCTTACTATGATTTTTTTCCCCCCCCTTAAGCTAAAAAGGAGATAATGAACTTAGTACGAGTTATAGGCGGCCGTACCGCCTTACTGGGGCCAGGGGGGGGGGTATTTGACCTTCTATCATTAGAGACGACGTTTCGTGGTTTGCATTCAGCTGCAACTCTAAACTGGGTACACATTCTAAACATAATGATGGTCTTGATGCTTGAATCACGTGATAGCCAGATGTTTGGATCATGTGATAGTCTTGACGCTTGGAGCACGTGATAAACTTGACGCTTGGAGCATGAAACAGAAATGGTAGACGTACAAAAAAGTTTTCCACACTAGAAAGCATTTTAATTTCGAAATTGTCCTTGTCTCATCATTGAGTTATAAATATAAGTAATAGACAATTAGGCGATTCTACTCGTGTTTTATTTTCAGTCAAACTGGCAACAGCAGTAAGCCCGAACTGAGCTAAAGTACAAGAGCATCGTGTCACCAAAATGGGCGCCATTTTGACTTCCAAAAGTTATTCTTCAAAGTGAACGTGACCCCTTTTTACTTGCATAGAGGAGAATAAAGTTGTGACAAAGCGAAACCAGTGCATGGAATCTCGTTTTCTTGAAAATCTGTTGTTACAAAACAACAGATAAATTTCCTCAAATTTTACGTATGCCTTGTCTTGATTACAAACTTTAGTTTATTTCTGACGGAGCCTTATTAACCTATTTCGGCCTGGGTCGGGCTGCGCGAGGTTCGCTTTAGTACCAGATATCGGGCGACGCGGGATACCTTCATGGCAAAAGCCTCAACGTATACACGACGTAGGTATACACTCAAACGATGATGCAGTCTACGTTTCGCAAGGGGGAAGTTGCCTCCACGGTGGGGCCAAATTATCCCGAACGAAGCGGAGAGTGGATCAGAAAGAAGTTCAAATTAGGACTATCAACCCACTGGTTGTAAGATGCACGCGATTTAAGTTGTGGTGATCGTTCGTGAAGTTTTGCTGATTTTCGAATTACCGATCTTTGTTACTTTACAGATAAGAGCAACAATCTACATCGAGAACTCACCGGTCGGGTTCCACATCTGCAAAGTGGCCAAAGATCACGGTGCGACAATGATAGTTATGGGTAGCCGTGGAGTGGGTATGATCCGTCGTACTCTAATGGGTAGCACCGCTGACTATGTATTGCACCATTCTCACATTCCAGTTACTGTAATCCCGAAGCATTAAAGAAACGTTAAGTACCGTTAAAGTACCTTTTATGTTAACTTTGCTTTTCAGCAAAAAAAAAGGTTTCTACCTAGATTTTTCAAAATATTTGTGAGAAAGTGAAAAGACTTGATTTTGATGCCAGTACAGCAAAGACTGGACTGATACATTGAAGTGTTTAGTTCACCGGCATACCTCTTACTATCATGCCGTTCGGTTTTAGCTTTCTTCTGCGATGTCACTTTGGCCGAAATAATGCCATGTACTTAATTTGTTTTTAAAAACATGTTATTCTTGAGCAGAAGTTGAACCAAATAATGAGTTGTTCTGGTTTTTTTTTTTTGGGGGGGGGGTGATTTGAAACTCAATATGTTCTTAAACTATGTATTGCAGAGTGGTGCACGTAGGCCAACTAGGAAATGTATTAAATACAGAATGTTTGGCATTAGTGTTGTTCCAGCTCCTATAAAACATGTTCTTATAAAATAGGTTATGATTTATTGAACAGTCAATAGTTTTGGAGCCTTAGGCTTATGGAGCACTGTTTCATAAAGAGTAATTATAATAACCTGTTCAAAAATTGCTGGCAAATCGGATTGCGTTATGTCTTTCTACTACCAAGAAAAACTTGAATGGACTGCTAAACAACGTTAAAAAAACACTGGATATCACGCAAAATTTAAACAAATGGACTGTTGTACAGGCCAGTACTTTCCATTAGTTTTTATTTTCTGAAAAACGAAGATGGTTGAATAAGATTCTGGTCACAAAGTTTGGTTCGAAATTATATTTAAATCAGTGAGAGATTTAGGAAATTACTAGTAACGAAAAATGCACTCGGCAGTTTTCTGAAAAAAAAAAGGACTGAAGAGAAACATTAAAAACAATTTTGGTTGACCTTCACGGTGTCTTCTGATTACAACAAAAGAAACTTTAAGAAAAGCGGTTTCGAAATCTTTTCTTGCGGATAAACACATTGGAAAAAGAACAATCACCAGTCTTCCATCGTTCAGTGTCTGTTTTGATTTCTTCTGACACAAGTATTATCTTGGCCACGGGTAACCGTAAAATGAGCCACCGACAGAAAAAAAAAGATAAAGGGAATATTGCCTCGGATCCCATGTGCACCACCTCTGACTCAAAACTGACAGATTTACCGACGTTTAATGTCGTTTTCGCGCTCTTTTCTTCTGCGCGCGTTCGTCCTGATCAGGTGCGCTCTGTTTAAGCCAAAATTCGCGCCAAATCCATTTCAAACACAATTGCTTTGTAATACGCAACACGAGTAATTAAATGCTACATAAAAGATTTAACAGTTTTTATGTGTTCATGTTTCTGGTTTAACCCAATTCTACTCAGAGTAAATAACGTCCATAAGACAACAAATCTATGGACGGCCAAGATGAAAAACACTTTGTTTGAAATAGGAAACTAGATTATAGTTTTGTTGCCATTAAACGAGCAAAAAGGAAGAGGTTAAACACGGATTGAAATTTTGAATTTTTTCGGAACAGACATCCGCTTGCGTTGAATTGAAAGTTCTTTCAAAAACAGAATGTTACTAAACATTTATTTATGTTAAAAAAACTTTGAACTTCCTTAGTACACTGGAGGAGAGTTTTGCAATTTACGCTATTGGTAAATTGAGCAACCTTCAAGAGTATCACTGTAAGGGGCCAATGTATTGTTAATATACTTTGTGGAGCACTCGCCGATTATATTTAACTACAGTTCAAATTTTTACAGGATATTAACATTGATATATTTGTAAACTGGAAAAATGTTACTGCCATGGACTATTGTCAGATACATTGCGGGTTTTTTTCGCTTCGGTCGATTTCGTACTCATAGACCATATGAATTAAAAAGTAGCAAAATGAGTTTATTCCTCAAGCAGTTGGTCAAAAGAATTCTAGAAAAATCAACTTTGCTCATCGCATAACCCAAACTATGTTCTCTATGCGAAAATTCCTCATTTCTCAAAAAATCAGCTCACGGCAGTTTTCAAAAAAATATGTTCAGTCCAAAAGTTTCATCCGTGACGTTATTGTGGATATTTCCACCGCAGTATTGCTCCGTCGGCACTCACGCTGACGATCCACAGCGTGTTGGGGCAGATCTTGATTCGCGTGATGTCACCACTATGGCCGCTTCCCACGTGAGTGACTACGCCCTCATTGTATTTGAAAACCTGAGGAAACAAAGATTTCCCAAGTGAGACACATGTTAACAACCATATTTGTTTACTAGATTTCTCCACAATGAAGCATTGTAATAGTAACATTTATGGAAGTACCAAAAGGAAAAAGAAAGGGATGAAAAATACTTCGAGAATGAAATTCAAATTACGTTAACGTAGAACAATAATCACTGTGTGATTTAGTAAACTTGATTTAGCTTCGACCACCACACTGCCTTTTTTAAGAATTTCTTGCAGCCCATAACCTCAGGGTGGAACATTCTTTCTCTTTCTTTACGAGAAATAATTGTTACACTCGAGTTCCAAACAACTCTTACCATGAGCCTGATGCCGATTTTTGGTTGTCGAACGTCAGTCAACCTCCTTCTGTCCTTTACCCGGCAACCACGCTACACGGACACTATACAACAACACAGCACAACACATCACGCAACACGATCTCACAACATGATCACTCTACAAGATCTCAAGTCACGAACATACGACAAGATGACACTACATGATCATCCTACGCCACGCTACACGATCACATTATATGGTCACACTACACGATCAACCTACGTCACGCTACACGACCACACTATATGGTCACACTACACGATCACGCAACACGACCCACTGTTTTGCAGAGATCAAACTTTTTCCTGTAACAGTAATGACCAGTATAGCATCTGAACACTGTGCGAATTCATTAACTGTTAATGATGTCTTACACAAAACTACCCGTGTTTACCTTGATAAGTTTGTCGGCTCCACCAGAAACAAAGAGCTCTTGGTCTGGGGACACATCCATTCCCTCAACCGAGCCAGACTTGCTACCATCTAACTCTCGGATTTGACTTCCGTCAAATGTTTCCCAGTAAGCAATCTGTAGTAAGAAAACAAAACATTCACTCAAGTTTTAAAGTCGCTGAGTGTTGCCAAATTCTTTCAACATGAAAACAAGATTTAGATAACATGTCAAGAGTATTCGCAAGAGCTTTTTCTGTCCCTCAGATGAGAGAGAGAGACGAATATATTTATAGAGAGAGCAAGAAAAGGAAAGAGAAACAGACAGAGAGAGAGATAGTGAGAAATGAAAACAGAAAGGCAGGGAAAGTGAGAGAGACGGAGACATAGAGAGGATACAACAGATGTATACGTTCGGCTTTTAACTGAGACTTATTTGACTTGTACCTTCCGGTCTGTTCCAGAGGTGATAATCTGGCACTCTTCGGGATGATAGCATACTGCCTTGAACATAGTATTTGCGAACACAATTTGCTTCCGTACAAACTTCCTGTAGAGAACAATTCATCAAAAGTAAGATTTGAGGAAAAGTTGGTTTCAAAGCAGTATTTATACGTAAACCCATAAATTGCTATGTTGTCAGCATGGTGAGTGCCAGTGGTGTGGCGGTTACCACACGTGACTGGTAACCAGGAGACATGGGTTCGAATCCAAGTCGGCGCATTGATACCAATTTTTTCGAACCTTTATGTTTTTCTACTTCTACAGAGACTCAACCTGGGGTAGCTAATTATGCATTTGTAAATTTTCCGAATTAACTTTACAATATTGTGTTTTGAACATCAGAGAGCACTTGTAGCAAATGAGTAATTTCTTGTATTTCATCAAAACAATAAGATATAAGAAGATGAATAGTTAAATAGCTTTCTAGGCGTGAATCACCAAAAAATACCTTAAGGTAATTCCCCAGTTTTGCATTGCGCATCTTTACTTTACTTTATGTTTACACATTTTTGTCATATTCTAGTGAGTGTTGAGCTTTCGAAGACATATCAGAAAAAATAATGCAAAAAATTAGTTTTCCTCATAATATATGGGGCTTTTTGTTTAACTCGTTCCAGTCTCCTGTTTGAAATGGGGTAAAAAAAGCACATGTTTTTCAAGTTTTCCTAGAGTTTCTCTTAAACAAGCACGGGTACCCCACAATTTTTTTTCGTCAATCAGTCAAATTTCAACACGACTTTCTGAAGAGAAAAAATAGGAAAAATCTGGGTGTTGCAAGTGTGGAAAAGTATAAAAAACATAGACAGGAACACACTGTTTTATTTTTTTGAGGTATTGAAATATAGTAACAACAAAAGCACACAAAAATGCCTCCTTACCTAAAATGTTTTTGCTGAATATCACGAGAAAACTATTCTCCTAATCCAGGAGAACTCTTAAAGTTATCTTCCTTTATTTCCCTTACACTCCTCGATGTTATCTTGGTTGGCCACAAAAGAAATTTATAGTTTTAACTTCAAGCTTACAACAACAGAAAAATAGCCCTGGAGGGGTTATTTGTATCAACCATATCTCAAGAGTTAACCCGGGCACACCCCTTTTTTATTCCATTTTTGCAGTTCGCATTTAATGATTGACAAATGAGAAAAGTTTGACAAAGATCTAGGTGCAGGTTCTATTTCGATGGAATAGCCTTAAGTACTCTAATCAAAGTATCTTTGCTTTATCCGTCACATTTTGAACGAAACAACTTTTTCTTTGACTGTAACCAAAGCTTTCTACATTACAAACCTTAGCTGCTGTTTTCTAAACCTCAAAAAAAAGAAAGGAATTAAGTCGAGCTTTCGTTATTACAGGTGGTACGTCAGGCGGCCAATTCAAAGAGTTCGAAATGAGTGACGTCATTAATTCGAATTAGATTTCCAACGGTCGCTCTAAACTGACTAAATGACAACAAACACCACAATTTACACAAGGTAAGCAAAACACTTTTATTTTACCGTCTCAGGCATGTATTCTGGATAGTATCTATCAAAATTTAAGACAATTCTGGTTGGTTTTTAAACTCAGCTTAGAGCGACCGTTGGAAATCTAATTCGAATTGATAACGTCACTCATTTCGAACTCTTTGAATTGGCCGCCTGTGGTGGTACAGTTCTACTGCCGATTCAGTGGACCCTTTGACTCAGTCATAAATTAGCATAACAGACGTGCAGTACTTACTCCAGATCCCAGATGATGCAGGTTCCGTCAGTGCTGGCCGTTACACACTGTAAGTAGATACGCATTAGAAATCAGTTTGAGAAACGGCCCTAGCTTTTTCATTCGCAAAGGTTCCACACAATCTTGTAGTTGCCAACTAGATACGAGCATGCGTGAAGACCCCAGTCTCCGCTCGGCCAACTTAACGGCTATTACAAAAACTGGTTACAAGTTCTAAAAATCTAGTAGCTAGCGTTATTTTTTGGTACCACTTGCAATCTATAGGTGGTAAGTTCGAGCCCTGTGTAGCGATACTCTGTCTGATTATTCGTTAACTTGAATGTGAGGAATGATTAATCACAAAATCTACATAAGGGATAAATTAATACAAAATCAAGTATTGCTACTACCAGGACATACCTCGGTATCATTCTTCTTGATTTTAATACATGTAACAGCACCTAAAAAAGGGAAATAGATTAGCTTTTGATTGATATCCACCCTTTTTCAAGAAACCAAGGGATCAAATAAGAATAAGCTGCAATCAACCCTTACGGGAGCTGCATTGGCGGTTGGATTGTTTCAAGTTAAATCATGAGAGGAACAACTACAGTCAAACCCCTCAACACCGACACCCAGATAAGATGGACAGCTCTTTAAAACGGACACCAATTCTTGATCCCTGCAATGCCTTTTCTGATTCATTTACTTTATCAAGACAATTAAGGCTGGTTCCGAAATTGTTCGTCGTAGAGAGATTTGACTGTGTAACTATTTTCAAGGAAAACGGGTCAAAACCGAATGTAAGCTAAAGAGCCGAGGACGCATCTGCCTAGGTCATCCCCAATCTAAGACCACTGTCACTTTTTGCAAATTGAATTAGCTCATTAATTGACTTTGATTTTGACTGAATTTACAGATAAATACTTGTTGGATTTGTGATTGAACCAGTTGAATTGCAAGCCATTTAGAGACAGATACCTTTGTGCTCCTTCATGGCTCGGTTTAGTCCTTGTGTGTTCCGGGTGATGTCCCAAACACGCACTTGACCCTCCCCTCCCCCGCTTACAATGCGGCTGGAGTCGGACGATGTTGCAAGAGCAGTCACTCCTTTGCTGTGAGCATCGTTTATAGCGTAGATTAACTTCCCGGACTCGGGGGTAAACGCTCGTATCTTGCCGTCATCCCAGCCTGTAAGTAAACCAACAAACTGTCACTTAAATGTCGAGACTTAAAATCATTGACAGGTCCCGTGATGCTTTGCTATCGGCATTGGGCTCCACGCATACCAGAAACACGACTGTCATGAATCGAGATAACGATTCCCTCGCATTTGCCTTTGCTTTACCGCATCTGTTGAGGCATATACATAAAGCCCATGAAACTATTGTAGAAAGTGACAGCAGTTTGATTTGCGTGATGTACGTTGGAGTCTCGTGTTTCAATTTTACGTACTGATCCGCGAAGCCAATGCTGAAAAATAACAATAATTTGTAACGGCAAATAAGGGAACTCGTGTTTTGCATATCACAAAGAGTTGAAAAATTCTTGCCTCAAATTACTAAAATTAGATAAGAAATAACTGTAAAATCAGTGTACATATTTACTTGCAAAAACTAAAAAACACTTTATGAATAATGTTTTCTATTGCGGTGTAACGATTCGAGAGAACGAGCAAGACCCGTCATTACATACCACTAACAATGCTACGGCCATTTCGCATGAAATCCACTGCATTGCAGGTCATGTTAGGCACCGTTATCCTCAGTAGCTCTTTACTGGTTGATGCGTTCCACACACGAATCTCGTTTTTGGCGCAGGTGGCGAACAGGTCAGAGCATCCACTGAAACACAACAAGAAGTAACTTCGTGAGGCTGTCACGAAAGCAGTTAGGTCCTGCTAATTCTGATTAATATTGTAGGTGGAGATGTCGTAAAAAAGTTTGCTTACAGGACCAGATAGAAGAAGATAACACTCAATTAATTATTGTTGTTTAATAGGAAAGGGTGTCATGGAGTTTGTTAAAAGAGAGATCCTATTGTCAGTCTTAACAAGATGTTTGTCTTCTTGGAAAACCAATTAAAATAAAACTACTTAAATTTTGCCGTTGGATATTTAGTGAGTCAGTTCATAGTATTTCTTCCAGTTTAAAGCATACTTACAACGGGAATGCAACGTCATTTATCCGGCCATAGTGACAGGCATTGATCAGCTCGTTTGTGAACTCAGCATAGTTAAAGCGATAAATATGGGATGTACTTGTACCAACAAAAAACTGCAGGGAGAAATAAGTGTTGAATCAAGTCTCATCTTAAAAGATTTATTAAACTATACAAAAGCTGTTAAGAACTACACAACACTTAACAGTATCATTAGTTTGGCAACCTTTTATAGAACAGTAGAGAGATTTAGCAAAGACGACGCGACGAGAACGTGCCTTTTGTTAACGCGCGAGCACGGCTCGAAGTCCTGAGATGTTGCGATGTACATGTCACGACGTGTATCAGGACGGGATTTTGATGTTCTCGCATTGCGTTCACAACGTGACGTCTTCTTCTCACGACCTCGCGAGCTGTGCCCGCACATGTAAACAGAAGTCACACTTGAACACTGTAATTGATGCTAGATGTCAAAGGTCAAGATTTCTATGTTTCTAATTTCCCTGTTATATCAATCAGCCTTTCTAGACCAGCTTCACAACTGGAAATGGCTTGTGTTTGGTACATTCCTTTTCACGTGGAAATCTATGTAAACTAAAACATGTTCGTCTAGTTGTTGAGCGTGAATTTTGTTGGCGTTACTTACAAGCATTGTTAATTTCCTGGAGAATACAAAGTCTGCTAATTGCTTTGGCGGTTTTAAGGTGAAGAAATTCTCACATTCTTTAACAGAATCTTACAAGACAAGAAAACAAGCCAAATACCTGGTGACCCTGGCCCCTCAGTGCGATAGAATTAACTCCTCCCTCGAGTTTTGCAGTTCTATGAAAAAGGCACAAAACATTAATAAAAGTAAAGTAGCTACAGGTCTAAAGGATAATTATAGATAACTGAGGTTTATAACTTCATAAATTAACTTCTCTAATCTTTGTGTAATTCTATCAAGTAAAAAAATTGCTGCCTTTTCATATGAAAATAAAAACTATAATTAAATTTCTTCATATATGAAAGTACCATCACCATGGTTACAAATGGTTTTCATTACAAAGCCAATTGGTGCAAACTAGTTGGGTAACCCTAGTGCTGGGGTTCCAGGGGCCCATATGGGTGGGGGTGGGGTGAAGGGTCTGGAGAACTTTTGGGTCTAAAATTCTAGATATTTTTGGGGTCTATGGAAATGGCAGGTTTTTTAGGGTATAGAACATGAACCGCTGTTGGACACCCTCCCCATCATTAAAACATGTGAGTGGGTCCTCTGGGGCTAGAGTGCCCCTAACATATATCAATTATGTAAATGCAATGGCCAAGGGACACAAAAGACCAGAGGCAACCTTCGAATTAGGCTTGCCTTAGCATTCTCTAATTTGAAAGTTCCTCAGACAAGAGCAAATTTACAGCTGAGTGTGTATGCTTTAACCACTGCAGGGTAAGTAGTTTGAATTGGAATTTAATCTCATTAGTTTGTAAAATGCTGACAATGCTATTAGGAGTTGGTATATACTGTTCATCAATGCAAGAGCCAATCAAATTATGTAAAAGACAATTTCAACATCATTCAAATGGGTTTTAAGATCAGTATAACAGGTACAGGAGGCAGTATATAAGGTATAGGAGACAGGAGTTTCTGGGGGGGGGGGGGGGG
>JAOBAT010004838.1:0-10700 GCA_026413305.1 Hydrozoanthus tunicans
CAAGTGGGTCAGAATTTCTAACAAGTGAGCAAGTAATTTGAACACGTGGGTCAGAATTTCTAACGAGTGAGCAAGCCATTCAAACAAGAGGGTCAGAATTCCTAATGAGTGAGCAAGCCATTCAAACAAGTGGGTCAGAATTTCTAACAAGTGAGCAAGTCATTCGAATGAGTTGGTCAGAATTTCTAACGAGTGAGCAAGCAGTTCGAGCAAGTGGGTCAGAATTTCTAACAAGTGAGCAAGTAATTTGAACACGTGGGTCAGAATTTCTAACGAGTGAGCAAGCCGTTAGAACAAGAGGGTCAGGATTCCTAATGAGTGAGCAAGCCATTCGAACAAGTGGGTCAGAATTTCTAACAAGTGAGCAAGTCATTCGAATGAGTTGGTCAGAATTTCTAACAAGTGAGCAAGTCATTCGAATGAGTTGGTCAGAATTTCTAATGAGTGAGCAAGCCGTTCGAACAACTGGGTCAGAACTTCTAACAAGTGAGCAAGTAATTTGAACAGGTGGGTCAGAATTTCTAACAAGTGAGCAAGCTGTTCGAACAAGAGAGTCAGAATTTCTAATGAGTGAAAAAGCCGTTCGAACAAGTGGTTCAGAATTTCTAACAAGTGAGCAAGCCGTTCGAACGTGTGGGTCAGAAATTCTAAGGAGTGAACAAGTCATAAAAGAGTGGTTCTGTTTTTCTAACAACTTGACAAGCCATTCAGATGAGTGAGTTGGATTTCTAATGACTGAGCAAGCTGTTCGAACGAGTGGATCAGATTTTCTAACAACTTGCTAACAACCTGCACACACGTTTCCGTGTGAAACGTAAAGTCGTTAATGTTCCTTTTCCAGTGGAAGGTCACATATTGTCCACCCAAATGAGCAACTCATACATAGTAGAATGTTCTAATTATAAGATATCAAATATTGAGAAATTTACTTAACTTACCAATCAATTAACTCATTCTTTTGTTTATTTTCAATTGCATCAACAAGAATGAATGCTTTGCTTTTGCCCATCTCAATTTCTTCAACTTCAATTCCAAATATCTACAAAGCAAAATTTTCAAAGAGTAACTGAAATAACGTGGAACAGCTGTCCTATAACATCTTAGAAAAGGTTAAGGAGTTTAGGCCCAGGAGCCAAATTAGGGGGGGGGGGGGGTCACACAGGATTTGAAATTTTGGTTTGAAGGGATTTTTGGGGTCTGTGAGTTTTGGGTTGCTGAATTTGGCTGAGAATTTTTTTGTCTCGTAATCTGGAGGAGTTCTTACCTTTAGTAAATTTGACTTAAATGACCTCAATAAAGTTTGTCACTGGTCACAAGAATTCATAATTCGTGTTCTGATAAAATAAATACCATGATGCCTTTCATTGACAAGCCTGATCTATCCGAAAAATTAGTCACTGGTAATTACTGCATGAACCAAAGTTCCAGAGAAGACAAAAATACTACAGTGCACTACAGAAGAGCCTCCACTTACTCTGATCAGCTGTAACTTTGCCTGCTCAAACACTTCATTAAAAGCTCTTGCCTGTTCCCGCATGACATTTCTGGTTATATCTGCAAGGGGAGAAACCACTGATAAGAAACTTTCAGTTAAAGGGTACCTCCACTGTATAATGTGTCCTAGTCTCAAACAAAACTTTTTTAAGTCTATATCCAGGGTTCACCTGCTTTTCTCAAAGCAAAATTTAAGGTCTTTTTTAGGTTACACGTTACATATGGTTGTAGTGTAGGTCTTCCCTTCTAACACTTCACATTTCAAAATGACCAGGTGTAAGGAAAATTCAAACCATGAAATAATCAAAACAGTTGCTTGGTGTGCATACTGAATTATAAATTATCAATTTTCGATTTTCATTTTGAATTGCTGAATATATGGAAATAAACTCTAGGCTTGAAATGCACTTGTTTTTTCAAAGTGCCAGCTGATTACCAAATATACACCCAAATTCTACTGTGTATGTACTTGTTTTGAGTTTGAGTCAAAGGTAAACATCATGCTACCATTCTGTTTCAGGAACAACAGGAAACTGGATCCCAAAATGTTCTATATAGTCAAAGGTTTAAAATTTATTCACAACCAATTTGGAAGAATTAGAATTTCCCTTTCATCTGCAAAATTTTTATTGTTACACCAGTTGGTACTACTCATTACAGAACAATTTTGTTTCAAACATGTTACGTAGGGAGAAGTGGGATATTGATAAGCCACAGTTGATATACTTACCTCCTCGCTTTATAGGATATTTTCTTCTATCAACAAACAGAAGATACCTGACCATTTCTGCGACCTGTTTCATACAGATTACATCCCATTAAGTCAATTCAAAGAGACATATAACTTCAATACTTACAATAATTATAACTATAACTTCTCTACATAATTTCTAGGTTTGCAGATCTTTGTCAACATTTTGGTATAGACACAAAAAATTCATACCATCTCTTCCTCTCAAACAGGCAAATAACTATGCATAGTTCTTTTCTTTAGTAAAATTTCCATTGATTTGGCACTGATATTACTTGACAACTATCCAGAAAATTGCAGAAAAGTTTAATGCACATAAGTTACAAATAAGTATAATTTAAGGGGAACTGTTAATAAGCACAACATACAAAATAAACCTCTTTGATGTTCACAAAATAAAAAATTTAATGTGTTTAACAAAAATAATCATAGAAGAATGTCTACAGCTAAAAATTCAGGGATTTAAGACATGCATGCAAAGTGGCCTAGTGCAACATGGTTATATTCTTGTTTCATGGATGTTCTCACTTTTGAAACAAACGATAAGCACAAGAGAAAGAAAAAAAGGTTTCTTTTTCTTGTGCTTATTTCACACATGTTCACACTTGGGATTTTCCTATGTTTTGTGCTTATCTCACAAGTGTGACCCAGGCTTTAGGGGACTCATTGAAGTCCTGTGTGCATTCAACTAAGGGATTCAGTGAAGGTGAAAGGTGGGGGATCGTAGAAGCACCATCAGATCAATTTCAACCATTTGGATTAAACAGAACAATAATAAAAAAATATGGAATTTTTTTAAAAAATCTTTTTATTTTTGTTTGAGCCCATTCTGCCTTGAATATCTCAAATGATAGGTTGCTAAGTTCTCCCAATGAGAGCATAAATTTTCATGTTACCAATTTAGGAGAATTTTGCTTTTCATCTTTAGTAACTAGCTTGAAACAAATCATTTTTTCTCATTACCAAATATATTAATTTTGTATGAGTTTATATGGAGCCTGTAAGTGATGCAGTGGCCAAACCATTAGCTTATTCGACTCATAACCCTAGGGTCAAAAGCTTGAGCCCCGGTCAGATCACTGTGTTGTGTCCTTGAACAAGACACTTTACCTGACTTTTGTTCCAGTGAACAGATGAATGAGTGTCCTGTCCGGGGGAAGTCAAAGACTCTCATCAACTTAACCTTGCAGAATCCGTAGATAAGCAACGGCCCTATGAGCCACTTGGCTTGTGAAAGGATTTAGCTTTACATGGAGCAGTTGATGGTGATAAAATGGCTCGGCTTATAAAGGGTTAAAAACAACTTGATGCGTGATCACTTGTCCATGAAGAGTCAAAGACTCTCATCAACTTAACCCTACAGAATCCGTAGATAAGCAACGGCCCTATGAGCCACTTGGCTTGTGAAAGGATTTACTGTAGCTCTATATGGAGCAGTTAATGGTGATAAAATAGCTGGGGCTTATAAAAGGGTTAAAAATAGCTATTTACTTTTCGATCCATTTCAGCTTTGGTAAGCTTAGAGGCTTTTTGGCTCTGTGAAGCTTGTGTTGATTGCTGGCTGTGATCAATATATTCAGTTTCTTCATCATTGTGACCTTGGCTAGATCTGCCCCTAAAAGAGACAATTGAACAAGATCTTAAATTTCAAAACCTACAAGAACACATGGTCAGTGTATTGTGTAAGCAAATTTCACATATAGTAAAATCTCTCTAATAGGGACATGAAGAGACAGGCAGAAGTTAGAGGGGTGTCTGTAATAGAGTATAGTAATAGAGAGGTAAATATGGCATCACTTTAAAGACCCCACTGAAAGATTATAAGTCATTGTTCAGTAATTAAAATCAAGCTCAGATTCAATAGCAACAGTATACTGAGCAATGAATGGTAATTATTCTTTAAGAATGCCTATGAACAACACAACCATAACTGCAAACTGACAGATGTTACATATTGTAAATCATTGACACAAAGTTCCAGAGTGTCTGTAATTTAAAGACTCAGGTGAAGTTTGTACGAACTTGCTCCCAAGGTCCGAGAATTTGTATCAGCTGTCAATCTTTGAGAGGGTCAGAATATTGAATGCTTTTTAAGGAAGTGTATGATAATTTTGTCTGTTTATAAGCAACTTTATATAACAAGAGGTTTGACTACGTATACAGGTGGCAACAAAGATCTTTCTATTTGAGTATTAATTCATTAACATCTTAAATCAAGCCACAGGCATAACAACAACAAAAATTTTTAAAAACCTACTCTCTCGTAAACACCTCTAATATTGACATTAACAACAAAAACTATATATATTATATACTAACAAGTTATAATATAATACTAACAGTAACAAATTAGTATAAACTACATAATAGGTTCTGACCCACTATAGAACAGCAACAACTAAAATAAATGAGTTTTATTACCTTTTGTCTTTTGGATTTCTTCTTTGTGACTGTGAGCTTTGACTTGCACCCTGAGGAAAAGGAGTTTTAAACTTCATTAGAAAATAACCCTGATGTAATGTGCGCTCTGATTGGTTACAAATCTATTTTCTATGAAAGAATAGAAAATGGATTCGACGTCACACAGCTCAAGATCGTTTTTTTTCTCCTTAGTTAAAGGAGGGATAAAACAGCATCGTGCATGTTTCTAGAGGGCACTCGAAAAGCAGAGAGAAAACTCTGCTTTGCTTCATTTTCTGTCAACACTTCTCGTGCCCTCTTACGTCATAATCATTTTCTAAAATTTTCTAGAAACACGCGTGATGCTGTTTTATTCCCTTAATATAGCACAAACTATTTACTTTGTATGAAGTCAAAAGTAAATTCAACAAGTATGCTTTTGAAGTTTCTTGCAACTACTTATATTCGGCACCAAGGTTACATAGGTAGCACACAGGCTTACCACTCCAAAGAATGTCTCACTTGTGGTTTTTCATGATTAGTAAATCATCCTCAAAGACTTATCCCATAATATACATGCTCTTAAATAAAGGTTTCAGTAAACAACCGAATTAGTTTGGGATTTATAAGGGGGTTTTAAAAAGGGTTTAGGGGATCGGGCTGCTGGGGAGCCAATCCCCAACTAATTCGCCCAGGTCCGAATTTCAACACACCTCAAAGCAATTTGTCGGAGAAGGTTAACATGAGGACGAATTATGTGCAAGCTACCAATTAATGAACCGCAAGAGAGCTGAACTGAGGTGACGGTGGTAAGCCTGCAGCTAGCGGGCTTTACTCCTTCAAAAGACGACGAGCCTGTTAAGATAAGAAAGATGATGAGCCTGAAAAGATGGCGTGATCAGAGCGTGAGTGTTATTGTTAGCAGCAATGGCCAGCTGCAGTTTTAGCCTTTTGGGTTTCGTTTCTTTCAAAATGAATTCTTGGTTCTTGGTTTATTACTCCTAAAAATAGCAGTTACACTAATACGATGATCATGAACGATTTTGTTGTCTTTCTGTTCAAATTGGAATTTAGACAATTTTAGAACCAAGTGTCTCAAAAATAAGCATGAAGTGTCTCAGGCACGAAGTCGAAGTGTCCGCGGGTGACGGGATTCTCACATGGCGCGAATCTTGTGTAGGTGAGACGAGTGTAGATCGTTTGCGAGTTCAGTAAGAACCTATAAATTACACTTTAGCAGTTTCAAACCAAGAATCAGAGAATTTTCAAGGGGACGCAATCAGCTTCAGTGTAGATCGCGGAACTATGAGCTCATAAATTGGTTTTACCTCATCATCTGCGGTGTGTCTTCGTTTCCTTGTCTTGTCATTTGCTTTCGGCATCTTTCCAACAGTACGCTCTGAAAGGTCTTCTTCAACTATTACTTCAATTCAGTTAAAAAATGGCAACAGCGTTTTTCGACATCTAAGCATAGTATATAAATAATTTTTTGAAGCTTTGCGAGACAAAGAGAAAGAAAATTATTACTTGAAACGAAATGGTCGTGAAATTGACACACGTTCTCTCCCGCCAACCGATCAAAACTTACAACTGTATTGAACGTTGTGTTATACACACATAAGAAACCTTTTGGGGGCCTCCCCTAGAGTTGTCATGAATTTTTTTTTTCCCTTTTGCTTAAATTTGTTTTATTATTCTCGACCGGCTACTTTTTCAATTTCCGTTATAAGTGAAATTGGACAAAAACGGAGTTGTAACAAAAATATGACGATTTTTATAAAAAGAAACAAAAAAAAACTGTGTGTTGAGTGTGTGTATTACTGTCCCCTTGGGGACCCAGTGGAATCCCTTTTGCTCTTTAGCAACTGCCGCTGAACATTCTTCTCGCTGTTATCGGATGGGTCGTCGTCGACGGTAGGGTGAGAAATGCGGATGTCCACGGATCACAAGACCAGAAGTTGTTGAGCGGTATCCATCCATTGTCATGATAAAGTGATCCACTTCTATACGGTAAAAATGGCGCTTTTGGACAAAAAGAAAGCAAGACAAGCAGTAGATGATACAAGTCCGCTTGTCTGCCACATCGAGGGAATAAACAAGAAAGAACATGTGGTGAGTAAATTGGGTCGCCCATTCATTTTGCCCATGCCTGCAGTCGTCCCAGAATGGGAGGCTATTCTTGTTGTTTTCTTAGGACAAGTCACTTGACAACTGTGATTCTCTTTCTAGGATTACATAATGAAAGTTCAACGTGGTGCAAACCCTGAGGGTTCGTGGCAGGTGCGTCTATTTATTTGTCGATCGTTTCGGGAACTCCATGCTGCATTTACCTATACTGCGGCCTGAACGGCACTCAACAAGAATTTGTCCAGTAATTTTGGTTGTATTTTACATTTGACGTTTATCCACAATATAACAGAGTTAAAAATCAGGTTCCAATGCTGCTTTTAGTTTATATGTCACACATCCTAATGTTCAGCGTTGAAAGGAATCGTCTTGAACACTGTTTCTTGAACGCACTGCTGGCTCTGACAAATTTCAAAGTTCATGCAAGTGTTTGTTTTGAACAGCCCGTTTAATTTGTCACTTTTCAAACAATAGACGGTACAGTCAAATGGATGATTTTTTGTGCTTGTCAATTTTACTTCATGGCAGCTAGTTAAATTATATTGATGATATATATGGTTGGGCATAACGACCGATAAAGATCAGAATTGACACAATATTGGGAAACATCTGAATACCCGATCGCTAACAATCTAGAATGGAAACAAACTCTTTATTGGCTCCGACGGGCAAAACATTGTGCAATCGAGTGAGATCGACTTGCAACAATTTTTCTGCTACCAGAATGATCTTCGTATGCAATATATGTAAAAAAGGGTGAAAGGGGTCATACTGAAATCGATTCTCGTAATATATGGGGTATTATTAACTGGAAATTACAAACTGTGGAAATGGCAAATAGTCAAGTTCAGTGATGTGCAGAAACAAGCTATGATTCATGAATACAAAGTTTCTTGCCAGCATTGTGTATTTAATATAGCTACTTCACTTCCTGACGAAAGTTTGAACTTTGGGATGAGTAGTTAGCAAACAATAATGAATGACTGCCAAATAGAACAGTTTGATGTTAAGAATGATTCATTTCAATAAAAATTCTAATATTAAGTTTATAAGTACACTGTACAGTTGAACCCCGAAAACTTGAACCATCTATAACTCAAACTCCCTGCTAACTCAAAGCAATTTTCCTCTTGGTTTGCCTCAATTATTAAATTTTGGTTTGCCATTGTTTGTTCAATACAGCTTTTTTCTGGCATTTCCATTGGTTAAATCTGGCGCATACTGCATTAATATTCGCCCATTTAAAATGCAACTGTCCCGTCATGAAATTTCCTTATTCAAACAATATTTTGTCCAATTTTTCAACACCAATTTCTGTTAGTTCTCTTCAGCAAAATTAGTTGGCCGAGATGTATTTAGTCCACCCAGCCCAATAGGTCTGCAGTCCCTGACAGTAGTGGATTTTTAAAGATAGATTTAAAAGCTTAGTTTTGCTTTGCTATTTTATTATGGAATAATTAACTATTGTATGAATTTTTTTTCTATAATGATTAACTGGAATGACTTCTTAATAAATCCGTTATTAGGTTGTACACAGATACAGTGACTTTGTAACATTACACACCATGCTAGAGGTAAGACACTATTTTTTTTTCATTTATGTTGGCTCTTAATATCAGGGCTTGATTGAAAGTATCTTCGCTGCCAAGCAGTTGAGATTACCCTCTGCCCCAACATCACTCACTACCCCAACATCACCCCTTTTCTTGTCCAGTGCTACTGTCCCTGTTGATGTTTTTATGAAGCAAGTGCTCTAATATTCTTTCCCTCTTTCAAAAACTTTTTTTTTCTCTCACTGGATACTATTTTCAAATTATGTACTCAAATCCTCAAAAATACTTTGACTTTGTGTACTAAAGCCCCAACTGGGTTTACAGAGGCTAGATACACGCCCATGGGCGACCCATGTGCAGCCAAAATACACATTGCTAATTTGCTATGTTGCCAGCATGGTGAATACCTGATGGTGTAGTGGTCATCACGCCTCGCTAGAATACAGGAGAGGTGGGTTTGAGTCCCAGCTGGAGCATAACACCAATTTTTTTTGGATGAGTGTGTTGAAAGGTAATTACACTGTGTGTGTTCATTTCTCATAGGTACCTTAACTTTATTTTATCTTTGTTTATAAACTAGACATCTGGTTTGGAGTTACCGCTCCCCCCTAAGAAGGTGTTTGGTAATATGGATGCTGCATTTATTTCAGAAAGACAACAAGGACTACAGGTAAAGTACATGTTTCTCTAGCGATCCTTCTGAAAACACACAGGAACATTCAGTAACTAATAATTTGTGAATCTTTAAGTTAGTGTTACCTACAGAAAATTGACAATTGCCCCATGATTCAATTTTATTTGACTGGCAGTGCACAATTTCAGTTGCTTATTGCTCTATCTAGCCTTCATCAGGAAATTGCAATTTCATAGGCTAAGATTACCTAGATTTCAGATTATGTCAACCCTCAAGCTAATATAACCAGGACCAACCCTGTTTTATTAGTATACATTACCTGATGTAGGCCAGCAGCATGTGCACCCAGCCAAAATGAGGCAGTTAAATTAGACTTGCGACAACATTTTGTAATAAAATCCAACCAGTGTAGCAGCTGTTTTTTGAGATTACAATGTATCATACAAATGAGCTGCCTTGAGACTTGAATGTGTGAACGTCTTTTTTTTGCTCATTCTTTAAACATGGTGGCCCCCTCAATTGATACTTTGCCTCTCTCCTAAGAACAGCTGCTACACAGGCTAAATAAGGTCTAGATAACTTATTTTCATTCCATCCATGGTGAATAACCTTTTTAGTATTGTTTGTTTGTATAAGACCTTAATATATATATATATATATATTACCTGATGAAGGCCAGCAGCATGTGATTATATATATATATAATCATGTGGTGAAGGGCTTATGCCGTTAGAAAGTGCTCAATACATATAAAAAGTGTAGAGCTAACTATACAAATTAAGAAAACAGAGAGACAAGGTTTCTGTTACTCCGAGTTTCGTGCTCTCGCACTCATCAGGCAGTGTTTGATGAGGAGCAATCCTACCTAGTTATTTACATTGTTATAGAAAAGACAAAAGATGGGTCAGTGCAGTTCTGTTTACAAAGTAGTGTGAATAAGCTATTGTTCTATTGTGTCCAAAGGTCAATTGTTCCGTAAGTAAAATTTATTTTCGCGTCGGCATTTGGAGATAAGTTCGGATCTTTTGTTTAGGAGTTGGTTGGAATTCGCTTTGATGATCATCAGATTTTCTGTTAGGCAGAGGTCGCATTGTTTTGAAATGTTGCTGTAAGGTCTTTCATGACTGATAATTATCCATTTAATGTCGAAGTCTTGGTTCTTGTCGCGTAGTTGCTAGATGTATTTGGAGAGTTCGGTGCTGTTTGTGTATTTTCTGTGTTTAAATGTCAATTTATGTTGTGAGAATCTTTGTTTAAATGTTCCTTCCATAAGTTCAATGTAGTTCTTGGTTGCATTGTTGGTTGTAACTTGCACGTTGTAGATTACACTTGTAGTTAGGCATTTGCGGTCTAACGGGTATTGTTCTCTTTTGTGGCAGTTGCATTTCATCGGTGTTTGTGTTTGCGTCATTTTCGGCGTTAATTACTTTCTTGTTGTGTTTGTTGAGGATAGATTTCATGTTGTCCATGCAACTGTAACTGACTTTAACTAAAAAGGTTATTAAGGATAAGTGCGAGAGCATGAAACTCGGAGTAGCAGAAACTTGTCTCTATGTTTTCTCAAATTGTATATATGTCCATACCATATCATATATTAATATTTGTTACTTGTATCTCACAATTTTGTAAAGATTGATAAACATGTATAAAATTAAATAAAATATACTAGTAGTAGCTCTCGCTAAGTGCCAACGAGCGCAACTCTACTTCGATTTTAAAATATATTTCAGCATTTAAGAGA
>JAOBAT010004849.1:0-10699 GCA_026413305.1 Hydrozoanthus tunicans
TTTTAACACAAACTCTGGCTATTTATCCTTGACTTACACATGGAAGGAGTTTTCAGTTTCAAAATTTGATTCCTTAAGGACTTATCATCAGAATTGTACGATACATGTACATACATACATGATCGTCAGTATCATACAAAATCATCGGTCTCCTGTATAATTTTAAAATCGTTATACAAATAAATCTTGAGCATCAATGTAATTGTAACATTAACTATGGGCGTTCGTTAGCAAAACAACAAAAAATCTAAGTACACTGGCTGCTACTAAAAACCACTGGGATAAAAACTCACTGGAGAAGTAGTCCTTGACCGTGTGCAGCGCACTAAATTCCGAGGGTTAGGGTTGCATGGTTCTAATCTCCTAATACAATAGATTGATTAATTAACAAAAAAAATCTAACAAAATATCTTGGTGGTTTACAGTAAATTAAAACTTGTTACATGAAATGTGTTGCTGTCATCAAGCGAGAGAACGACCGTAAAAATGAAACGCTATGTATGTCGTGGACGAACAATAAGCAAGAAATCCCGAAATGAAGTCTATTGTTTAAAACAATAGAGGAATTTTACGAATCGAAGTCTGACTCCACGGTGTTTCGTGGAAGCATAATTTTTCTCGTCTTCGTTTTCCAAGGACCAATTAAAAAGAAACATAGCACCACGCTGTTTGCTGTAGCGTGGTTGGGTTGAGACTGTGAAGAATGACGAGTTCTTGTTTCTCAAAAAATTTTCAATGGCGTTCTTTGTGAGAAGATTTTTGTGAGAAGTTGGACCAGTTTCACTGGTCAGTTTGGACCGAGTTTTAAGCAGGTTATTTGACGTTTATTATGGCGCTTGAGAAAACACTCTCGCTACAATGGCAAAAGGCTAGCTGTGTGGAGGATTTCGTGAATGGCGAACGCGTTCTAGTGCAGGTGAGCCTGAGACTTCTTAATCGAGTATTTTGTCTCTCGTCCAAAAAAGAAGAAAAAATGTTGATGACCCTTGTTGTTACTGTATAATTTGTGCCATCTTGTTTTGTAGTCGACAATAAACCGTAGTTTCTCGTGGTTCTTGCTCTATTCTATTGGCGTCATTTCATGGAAAACAGTCGCAAATTCATTTTGTTGCTGGAACCATGTTGCAGCTATGAAGATATTTTATTTAACAAACCGTTGTTAGTTTCTTTGCGTTTACACGATCTTGTGGGAATAGATGACTAGTTATAAACACACGCAATCAAAATTTCGATATCTAGTGATATCTTGGCTAAATTTCCGTAATCACCCATACTTAATTATGCATTCTTCAGTCAAAAATATCGGAGGTAAACCTCGTTTTACGAGCAACAAAAAACTCGAAATCACTGGGTAAGGAATAATAGTGAGAGTTGGGGTAAGGATTATACCTTTTAATTCTCGAATGAAATGAAAATATGGAGTTTGACGACCACAAACTCCATGAAAATAAGGAGTTTGGCGGCCATTACTGTATGCATAATTAAGTATGGGTGAGTACGGAAATGTACCCTATGTATAAATTTTAAAACGGCCGTAACACGTTAGATTTCAAAATGGCGGCGCCCAGGAAATTCAAACTATGGAAACGATCAAGATATATTGCTTGCGTTAATAATACGCACAGAAATATCAACTTTAAATTGCATGCTGGTATGGACAAACGCTTACTGTCCAGATCCAAGCTTTTTACTTGAGCGGTCCGTGCATTAAGATAGCGACCATTCATTAACCAATCACAGCGCGCGAAATTCTTCACCCATGCAATAAAAGTACTTATGGTGTAAAACTAGTAATTGTCCATTATCAGGGGCGCCACACAACATTAACAACACTGTTGTTTTATTGTTTTTGGTAACTCTAGTATACATAGATATAAAACGAATCCTTGAATCTTTAAGCAAGGTATCTTTGTTCAAGCTGTTATCTCTTTTAGAAGCATGGGGGAAAAATAACGGACGTTCCTTTCCCGAGAAGGGGAGGACCCTCCTAATTAGTTGGGGGCCGGGGACAGTATGAGTTTCAACAAAATTCTGCTAGTTGTTTCAGTTCTCTAAACACGCCATTTCAGACCTGGATATGTGCACAGTTGTACAGTTATGATTATACTTCGAAGGAACAAAATTCCTTTGCGTATTGTATTAGTACCCAATTATCTATCAAATGGCTCTATTTTGTAGTATGCTAGAAACATACAGTGGAACCCCGGTAAATCAAACTAGGACAATGCGAAATCTTCGATTATACGAACGAATCCCTTTTCCGAAGGATTTGATCAGTGAACTAAAACTCAATTAATTCGAATCCACGTTAATTCGAACTGTTTTACGTTTCCCATCAGAGTGGAATTAATAGGGTTACACTATAGCCAACAAGTAAAAAACCCATATCAAAAACGGTTCAAAATCCATATGCTATGGCGTCACATATACCCGCAAATTGATTACATACAAAAGTGTGGATAATGCGGAACGTTACAATGACAATTACAGAAGCAAAAAGTAATAGAATTTAAACCCTACTTGATATTGGTATTGTCAAGCAGTTATACCCTGCTTGATATTTCTAATGCTTATCAGTTATACCCGGCTGCTTGATATTTTCTTAATGTTTAACAGTTTGATATACCCAACTTGACATTCCAATTGCTTAACAGTTATACCCTGCTTGTTATTCCTATTGTTTATCAGTTCTACCCTGCTTAATATTGCTATTTTTTATCAGTTATACCCTGCTTGATATTCCTATTGTTTATCAGTTATACCCTGCTTTATATTCCTATTGTTTATCAGTTCTACCCTGCTTAATATTGCTTTTTTTTATCAGTTATACCCTGCTTTATATTCCAGTTGTTTATCAGTTCTACCCAGCTTGATATTCTTATCGTAGGTCACTGCTACAAAACATTAAAAGCTTTTAGTTCAGTTCTCAAGTCAAGCTGTTGATCACAAGAAAAACTTATCTATTTGAAGCTTACTCAAACTATGACAGCACTGGTTTAGAATACAACAAGGCAACCCATTTTCATTTCAATACCTTCGTAAACTAAATGTACGTATACGTTAATGGCTTTTATGCTATTTATTTTGTGACTTCGGTCACGAGCCTTAATAAATATATCTAACTGTTACTTTGCAAAAATAGAAACCAAAATACTATAATCTTAATTATGTCAGAACTTAAGGGAGTAGCTCCATTTGATAAGCATTCATTGAAGCATAGAACTTACTTTTGTGCATTCATTACACTCCAATTCGACATACATAAAAAAGAAACCGCGCTATATAGGGGTAAGGTGCTCCAATATCTCTCAATTTCGAAAAATCAATATTTTGAGCCAAGAGGCGGTTCAACTTCCATCTGATCAATAATGCTAAAGTAACCGTTCCAATTTCTTATACACAGTAGTGGTAAAAAGAAACGCCAAAAAATTTCACTCCGTTGCGTTCTTTGTTCTGTAGAAATTTAGTTGAGATATTATACCTTTTCGACAAAGTGTTCACATCTCTTATGAACTTTTGTTCATTAGCAAAACGCGTATTTCGTCGAAAATTCGCGTATCTCGCAGTTCGCTTGTGTTCGTTATAACTTCCCTCTGTTTGAGAAAAAAGATCTTTGATTTTGAAGGAACAGGCCCACAGTTTTATAGCGCGGTTTCTTGTTAAAGGCATGTTGCAATTTTTCCTCAGGTTATATTTGCTTCATGGAGATATATAGATTAATTTAACATAGTTAGAGGGTTCTTAGGAGTTTTTAAACGTATTTGTTGCCCTTTCGGAACTTGATCTTGTTTTTAATCGTTGTCCACGGCAATTCTTGGTCTGTGATAAAGGTCGCCTAAAACAGTAACAGAATAAGAAAACCGAGTTAATACCTAAAGGTTGTGCTTGTGGGATTTATCATTTGTCATCCCTAGCACACAATACTGCGCAATACGTATCTACGTTTAAGCACAACACAAATGCAGCAAGAAGACGAGACTGATATTTTTTCCTTGCTTAAACATTGTCAAAAACAAACCACATTACATCTGGTTTCCGGTTACTGTCAATTGTCTATGTGAAATCTTCCGTCATTACTTACAATATACGTCTACACTTCGTTTTTTCCATGTAATTGTAAATATCTATGACCTTTTTAATACCACAACGTCTCTGTGCAACGCCGATTGTTTTCTTGTTCCTTGATCAAATAGAGAAGTTTGATTTTTTCCCACAACGCGTCAATATTTGCAGTGCTTTCGAGCTTAGTTGAGTTTGACTGCTGTGTAAGTGTTGCAAGCTTATCAAGACTTGTTTATGTATTGTATACTTTGCTACAGTTGTAGCCTGCTAGCTCGAATTGCCAAGGCAATTCGAGCTAGTAAGTATGTGAGGCCAGTCCAAGGGAAAATTTCCAAACTAAACCTTTTTAAGAGTTTTTTCGAGTTCTTCTTCAAGTTACTCATTATTATTACATCATTATCATTATCATCATAATTATAATCACCATCATAATCATCATAATTATAATCATCATCATCAATACCATCATTATCATTACAATCATCGTCATTATCGTCATCATCATTATCATCATTATCTTTTATCACAATTTTTATCATCATCATTATCATCATCACAAACTTCATCACTTTTATCTTTAATATTATCATTATCATCACCTTTAAATGCCTAATCTCGTTCCTGCGGCGTTATCTCCTCCAGTGTGTGCCAGTAGATGTGTTGCTTGTCAGGCATTTTCAGTGTCTCGTACCATTGCTTAAGTGCATCTCCTTTTGCCTTCATCTCCAAAACAACGCCACCTGAAAACACAAAACAACATAAAAACAATTACAGCCGAGCGGACTTTTTCCCAAGCGAAACCTTATCCGCCCCTAGGAATAACATCCATCTAGGTACTATAGTAAGATCAAACAATTATTACCAATGAAGTCGTTGCTCTTGCCGATGTCATGATCCCAAACGGATATCTCTAACGATTTCTTTGCGAGCTCATTGTGTTTAACTTCGTATCTGAAGGTCTGGAAAGAGACAAAGACAACGGTTTCATCCTCTCACACCTAACAACACTACACACTTAAAGAATCCTCAATTGCGTAACATTCTTGGTTTCAACTAAAAAGTATTTTGTCCACATCAGCAGCTCAAATTTGATAGTCCTGTGTAAAAATCTAACGCCAAGCAAATTATTGTGATAATTTCAAGGTTTAAATTTCCCGCGCGCCGGCCTTTGAAATATGATGTGTTTTGGTTGCAGTACTAGACCCCCTCTCGTCCATTGCTGTTGTATTCATCGAAAGTGGAGACTGGCACTGGAACCGAAACACGTCACATTTAAAAAATGGCGGCGCGCGGGAAACTCCAACTTGCATAACTAAAAGGTATAATATATATAAAATCCTATTTATTGTCCTTCTTACCTCGTTGAACTCCGGGTTTAAAGTTTTCTTCTTCGTGGAGGTTCGTCTTTTTGTCTTCTTCAACGGGTCAGGTCGCAGATAACTGAGAACAAATCAGTCGTGGTAAAAAACTTGATACAAAAAGGCCAAAGCTCACACAAAAAAAATGTAGGCAAACACAAAGACAGGAAAGGAAAAGTTTAGCCAAACACAAGTTCTGTTCAGTACTTCAGTAAAGACGTTCTACAAAAAGCAAGACAGTATCAAATGTAAACTTTAACGAAAACTAGACGCTGTAAGAGCGTTCGTCGGGTTGTCTTTTGTTCCAGTAGCCTCGGTTCTAAACTAACTGATTCAACAAAGGCCGTCATTTTGAAACACAAAACAAAATGCTTTGGTTGTATACTTGTGTGCTATATCAGACAAAATATCTTTTTTCTGTGAAACTGACATAGATTTTTACTTGCGTACCCTGTTAACCAACAACCTGCTTTCTCATCGGAACTTGTCTCTTCTCTTCGTTTTTTTTGCAGCGGATTCCATCTGTGAATAGTTATCTCTTCCTTTTTACTATTGATTCTTTTTTACTTTAAGTTCAGAGAGAAAATATATGGTTTAGCTGACACCGCAACCGTGGTCGACGACGACGGAAAAACAAACCCAGTTTATGACTGGGCTTACCACAGGTTGCCAAGTAAAATGGCTTTCAGAAAATTGATTGCATGAAAAGTACGAATTTTATTTGGGAAAGCCTAAAAACATGACACTTGCATACGTGAAAGCAACCTGTGCCCTGAAAGTTAAGCGGACTGTAGTAGTTATACTAGGCAGAAAATTGTTGGAATAGAAAAACAGAAAAAAAAACTGCCCGAGAGTCTCATTTTGCAAGACGATTTTGTAACGGTTTGCAAAAGTTCTGAATGATTGACAATCTTAAATGGTCGTTCTGTTACGGCCTTTGCATATATCATTACATAAACACATATTATAAGACAAAAATTGAGATTTTACATAATATACATGTAATGACAACTCCCATAAAGGACTTGCCAGTGTCATGGAACAAACATAAATACAGTTAAGAATCCCAACTGATTGAAGGCGGAGCCGATCAGTGGCCAGAGTGTGACTATCCACATGCAAAGCCGGCACCCTAACCACTGAGCCATGCTGCCTCCTAAGAGGTCAAGATTGAAGCAGTTGCGTCAAATTTCTTTGCAACTCACCATTTCACGTATGGGTCGGAGTACCCGTTTGCATCCATAGCGGCGAGTCCCGAGCATCGCACAACGGTTACCAAAAGCGTGTTCCTGGCAGAAATGAAGTTCAGAGCAAGCTGAATTCGACCGAGATTTGGGCCAGTAGAAGGACTTTCCTGCAGAAAAGGTTAGCGCTAAAAGTTAAATGATGATGATGTTAACTGTAACAACGACAAACGCGATGATTCTAATAAGAATAATACTATTAATACGAAAATATTCGAACTATCAAACTTTCGGACAAAAGGAAAACGTCTGAAAATTTTATCATACGAAAAAATTAACTCCTGAGTATTTCCGAAAGCTTTCAAACTTTAATTTTTAACAAGTATCATATCAGCGAGATTTAGAACTGCTTTAATCCTTAACCTGCCAAACACGGTTTAACATAAATTTAAAATGTTCTAACTTTAGAACCACTGCTTCAAAAACCACAAAGTGACCATTCATTTTCTTTGTCTTTACCAGTAGATTCTGAAAATATCCACTGCTTCAATAAATTCAGTAGTTCGCAATTTTGCTGAGATTTTACGTCTCCAATTTGCGAAAATTTAGTACAGGATAAGGGTTAGTAGGACGGAAACATTAGGAAGAGTGATCAGTGAGTACAACTTACCTTTTCACTTGCGTCATTCTATACAGCAGTCCATTAACACGTGCAACAATGAAGCAAAGAGGAATAACAGGTTAGTAAAAACTAATACAAGCATCATGGGAATATTAATTTATGCAGGCTTTGCATGTTTTACCTTAACCTCGTACCCAGACTATTTCTTTCTTCTCCCGGGTGAAGAGCCTGGAAACAAAGTTGGTTGTTTTGTGTAACCAACTGAGCTGTGTTTAACACTGATAATAGTGAAAAACAACTTACACAAGCTTTTGCGACCAGCGTCTTGGTAAACGTCTGGTGAGGTTGGCTGTTAAGAACTCGCAGGGTGACACAAGTCTCGCCTATGAAGTCGTTCTGGCCGAATTTGTCTTCGTCCATTACTTGAAGCCTAACGGGTTAAAAAGAAGAGCATTTTTGACATGTTTCCTGAACTGTTGCACCAGGTAAATTAATTGCGGGCCCAAACACCGAGAAAATACCGTTAACGCTTCACCGTTTCCGTCCAAGTCAGTTATCAAAATCTGATTATTCCTTACGTAACACTTACAAAATAAGTTATTTTTTCGTGAAACAATGCCTTACTTCTTAACACTAAGGGGAGTCGCAGTCAAAAGCGAACTTTCCGAATGATGATTCTGCTCGTATTGCCGTACAAAATTATGAAAACCTGATCATGTACGATCACAGCCTGAATGAAAAGGAAGCAACTTAAATATTTTTAGATAATTTTGGATTAGTTTTGAGGAAGATTTGAGGTTTTATAATTAGTAGTCTTAAGAGAAATTAGAGTTTTGGGGATTTATAGAGAAGTTTAAAAATCGATTTAAAAATTAACTGAAATACTTAAAAAAAAAATGCCAACCCACTCCGAAACCAAAGCTGCATTTGCGCATGGTCAGTAGAGACGATTTGGTGGTTGCCCTCAACAACTTTCCTATTTCACTATCCCCAAAAATCTTCACTATTATGCACCAATAATCCGAACCCAAAAATTCCTAAACTCTCAAAAATCTCACGAAAATAGTATGAACTAGAAGTTATCACGGATAAGCGAAGTGCCGTGTCACCGCGGTCACAATATCATGGAACCTAGGCGTTACGCGAATGCAATAACATGAGCCTGCGGTGCAGACGGCGGACATGTCAATTTAAGACTAGCTGTGACGGCTAAATAACATACTCCCGTCTAAAACCCCTCATGCCAGCCACAAACCTGAGGGTCTTGTTGTTCATGTCTTCCTCAGTGACTCCATGATAGCTGAGTAATTCGTCAAACACCGGGTTAAGCGTCTTCTGTAACGTTTTTGTTCGTAACTTGTTACTCTGCGAAACAAAACAGAAAGAATAAATATTTCTAATTGTAACAAGCAAAGAGTAAAAAGAAGACGCAATGCAAAGCCGATGCTTTGTTCGATTCATTGGGGTTCAAGCCCCGGTCAGACTACTGTGTCCTTTCATTGAAAAAGACACTTTTCTTTACCTGACTTGTTCCAGTCAACTCAGCTGTATAAATATGTGACCAGTTCTGCTGGGAGCTAACCTGCCATAGATTAGTTTCCTGTCCAGGGGGAGTCAATGACTCTCATCCGCTTAACACTACGGAAACCGGAAAAGCGCCGGCCTGATGCGAGAAAGGATTTGGCTTCATTCTTTTTTATCTTGAAACATGTACCGAGTTAAGCATACCTTACTAGCACCTGGTAACAGATGGATTTTAACGTAGGGATCTGAGGTTCCACCAGCGTCCATGGCTTTCAAGTACTGAAAACAGGATGCAATCGCTTTAGTACCTACTTTGTTGGGTCCAGCCCACCCATGCCTTTTAATTCTATTTCTAGCAACTTAGAAGTAGCTCAGTCCTATACATATATCTTATTAACTGATCAAACAAGGTCATTAAAATATTTATTACACGGCTTCAGCGTAGAGTCAGTAGAGGAGAAAATTGGCTCTGCTGAACCGCGTTAGCAAGAAATCAGTCTAATAACTCCCTGGTCCAGTATGATGGCGGAACTAAGTTTTTTTAGAACTGATTTCCGGCGTATCAACGCACAGGGTTTGGTTATTGGTTCCTAACAGAGCAACTTGATTTGTCATGTAATACTAATAAAATACAGTATAACACAACAAAACGTTGTGAATTTTTGCTTTGCTCTGTCTGTAAGAAAGACCAAGGGCAGAACATTCTCCCGGACAGGCTGAGCAATCGAGACAAGTTAGGATTCGTGTCATGTAGCTCATTGACATTGTTTTGATTTTTGAAAATCGCTGCAGAGAAAAATCTGTACGGTAAATGACGATCCTAACTTTCAATCAAATGCACGAATTTAAGTTATTGACCTCTGCAAACAAGTTTGCACCCACTAGTTACAGCTGCCTACCTTAGCATTATGGATGGTAACATCGAGTCTGTTCTCGTGCTTATGGAACGTGGTGGAAAACTCGAGAACGCCAAGTCCTAAAAACAAAACAATACTAACGACTATTGACAGACAGCGGCGAGACAAAGGAATTGTTACTTTCTGCCAACCGTAAGTGAAGCAGTCCTGTTATTGGTGTTGTGGAGGTGTGATCAACATGTATATAACTTGTAATCCCGATATTTAGTCTACTAGGTTTGAGTCACGTGGCATTCTTAGACTTGCAAAGCATTGTGGTAGAACGCACAGCCGCCATCTTTGTCGGCATGATGGATCGTCAACTTGAAAGTGATAGCGTAAACTCATTCTAATTAAAGTAGTAGTATTAACCTCCGTAGTAGTCGGTTCTACTTATATTATGAGTGGCTAACTTCTAATAGGGGCTAAGTTTTATATAATTGTATTGGTGTACTGAAGAGGCAAAAACTTCCATTCGCTTAACACCACAAAACATGGACACTAAACTTGATAAACGATTCAAAAAGCTGTTCTGATATAGATGCACGCTTCACCTGAATCAATGCCTTTCCCGCTCATATCGGAACTTATGGAGCCACTCTTCTTGAAGGCTTTTACAATGTCATCAATGTCCTCTTCTTCTAACGAAGGTTCATGATGGGCCCTCTTCTTATAACTTTCCGTAAAATCTCCCGTTATGCTCTCAGAGAAGCTGCCTACACCAGAGCTCTGTAAGCTTATACCGCTACCACTTGAGCGACCAGAATCGCCCCGGCTGCGCTGATCCATGCCAGCACTGGAATCCAGAGCACCTATAATAACAGTAGTAGGGAGCTTAAGCAACGAAAACAACGCCGACGACGACGGCAGAAAACAATAGCTGCACGTTGGAATGCACCGTGTAGGCCACCTGCACGCCGTCGACTTGAATATTACCGCCGCCTGGTTAGCCTAGTTGGTAAGGCGCCACTTTGTTATGCGGGAGGCCCGGGTTCGATTCCCGGTGCCGGACCTTCACTCAGGGTCTTAAAATAACTGAGGAGAAGGTGCTGC
>JAOBAT010004860.1:0-10698 GCA_026413305.1 Hydrozoanthus tunicans
CCCCCCCCCCCCCCCCCCCCCCCCCCCCCCCCCCCCCCCCCCCCCCCCCCCCCCCCCGAAATCGCTACGACACCGGCCTTAAGAGCAGTTAGCTCACTTGATATCATGACTATCATTACAGGCGTTACATTACCTTTACAATAACCCCATTTCTGGTGCTGATCGTAACTGAACGTTGTGCCGCACCAAGCCCACTTACTGCCGGCGTGAATACATTGTGTGTAAACTTTGTTGTCAAACACAAAGGGAAACTGGCAGCACGCGCCGTGCGAATTTCCACCGTGTGTCTTGCGACAGGCTGAGGATCAAATGAACACATGTTGCTATGAAACTAACAGGTAAGTAAGCTCAGTGGATAGACCCTCTGATCGGTAATCAGAGGGTCAAGGAATCGATTGCCGTTAGGGACTCTGAAAGTTATACTGCCATTACAAAATAGTTGTTATAGTTGAAACACAAGATTCCGTGTTTTCAGTCTTCTCTTCTTCTCATAAATATCTGTTATTATTAACGTTGTTCTAACATGTGCTGCAAAAATAGCTTTTGTGTACTTTTCCATGTCAATGAGGTTAAATGTTTTCCAATATTATACTATATCATAAATTGTTAATGTTCTCCACAATTACAAATGGCATCAGCCAAGGAACTAACGAAAATTGAATGAAGAGATCTTATGGCATGGCTTTTCAAAGCTCCGTCGGTAGAACACTGTGCTGGCATCACAGATGTCGTGGGATCTTAGGTACGGATGAGCTCTTTAAACTGGTATCTCAATAGGTATGGCTTCGAAGCTCCTTCGGTGGAACCATGCACTGGCATCAAAGATTTCGTGGGATTTTATGGTGCGGTTGACCTTTTAAACTAATATCTCAACAAGTATGGCTCCGAAACTCGGTCGTTGGAGCACTCTACTTGCATCACAGAAGTCGTAAGAACTTATGGTACGGATGAGATCTTTAAACCGATACCTCAGCAAATATGGCTTTGAAGCTCAGTCGGTGGAATATTGCACAAGTATCAAAGATGTCGTTAGATCTTATGGTGGTACAGATGAGCTCTTTAAACTGGTATCACTACAGGTATGGCTTCGAAGCTCAAGTCGGTGGAGCGCTGCACTGGCATCACAGAGGTCGTGGGTGTGGTCATTCTTATCAGGCTTCATTTTGCAATTTCTCAGTTTTCAAACATTGCCGAAAAGCTTCGATTTCAATCTGTGCAAAGTTGCCTCGGTTGCTGTAATGTCAGGGAGCTCAAGATACGAGGACAGCAATACGCTGACGACGACAAAAAACAAAAGTGGATACAATATGCACCGTGCTGGTCACCTGTACGCCTTCGTCTCGAAAACTACGACGTGAAAAGCTCAATTCCAAATAAGCTACTAGTTAAAAGAAACTTTGCCAATCCCCTTTTTTTGTAGGAAAACATTTTCATATACATTCACAAAGGGTAACACAGGAATCAAAATTGCCATACGTGATCGAAAAGCTCACTACCTAGCGATAAATGGAAACAAAGAACAGCGGCGACAGCAAGAGAGGAAGACGAGTAGCAACGACAAGAACACAAAGAAGCACATCGTAAAGAGCAAGAGAAACCACAGACACGATAACAAGAACCACAAAAAAGTATTAGAACAATCACGTACTCACCTCCGCAATATCCCCATTGTTTGTCAGTGTTGTAGTTGGAGGTAGTTGCACACCATCGTCTGTTGCTCTTCTCTATAATACATCTGGTGTAACTTCTTCCATTGTAAGTGAACGGGAAAGAACAGCAAGCACCTTCCGAGTTTCCTTGCACGGTTGGAGAACAGCCTACCACTGTAAGTAGGGGGTTAAACTAGAGGTAAACTCTGGCTTTCGTAATTATGGGTTTTGCAAGACTTTGGTGCGGAGAAGAGAAGAAACAGGTTATCCCGTAGGGAATAAACTAAAGATGAATTCCTAACTCTAGTTTTTTTCAAAACTTAAGGGTGATTGATAAAGAGCGATAAAACGAAAGAAGCAGTCTTAGACGTTAAAAGATTAGAAAATTAGAGAAAACTATAGGTAAAACTTTAGGTTAAACTAGAGGTAAGTTCTGGCTTTCGTAATTATGGGTTTTACAAGACTTTGGTGCGGAGAAGAGAAGTTTAGTTGTCTAGTTTTTTTCCAAACTTAAGGATGTAGATAAAGAGCGATAAAACGAGAGAAGCAGTCTTGTAAGTTAAAAGATTAGGAAATTAGAGAAAATTTTAGGTTAAACTAGAGGTAAATTCTGGCTTTCGTAAATATGGGTTTTACAAGACTTTGATGAGGAGAAGAGAAGAAACAGGTTATCCCGTAGGGAATAAACTAAAAACGAATTCCTAACTCTAGTTTTTTTCAAAACTTAAAGATGACTGATAAAAAGCGATAAAACGAAAGAAGAAGTCTTGTACGTTAAAAGATCAGGAAATTAGACTAAACTTTTCAGCTAAAGAAATATGTCTTTACTTCTTCTGATAAAGGGAGGCAGGAAAGAAATGAATATAAACAGCAGTCCTTTCATAACAAGTGCATGCGTGATATATTTTTCACATTATCAAGACCACAGGTGTTCAGAATACAAGCAAAGTGAGGATAGAGAAAACGAGAACGTTGCTAAGTTGAAAATATCAAAAAAGACTATGTGAATGAAGGAGAATCAAGGTAAAATAATTTAGGAAGCCCTAGGAATTTTAGAATAGCAAAAGAATACAGGAATCGGAAACAAGAAAACGGAGTGAGCTAACTTTTACTGCAACTGCGATTAAACTGATGAAAATTGTGGTTTTACAAAACAAAGTTTTCAAAATTTCGCTCTGCATAATGGTTTAGGAGACTGCAAAGTAAAAAATTTAAGTGAGCACCTAACAGTATAAATGCACGGACAAATGTATAATAAGCCGTTAGGACAACTAATATGCCAAAACTGTTTAGCAAAATTCAGTTGTGCGATGATAAAGAAATATCAAGGACTATAAGTTGGGTGTCGTGACGGATTTAATTGAGGCCTGTAAATAAGGACGGCAATGCTTACAACAACGTCAGAAAAAAACAGTGAGTACAAGAGATGCACGTTGGAACGCATCGTGCTGGTCACCTGCAAGTCGTGGTCTTAAAAGTTATAACGTGAAAAACTCAAACTCGTTTTACCACTGCGAGAACAATCTGCAAAAAATTTCGTAAATCCTTATTACCTTTAAGAAAAACACTTTTCCTGTTTACCAAGCATAACTCGGACAAAGGGAGAGGAAACTAAATAACGTGTTAGAAAAAGGAGTGTAAGAAGTGTGTTTTTTGTAAGTCGATGTTGCCGTCCTATTTCCTTAAAGCCCCTAATTTCTGGTTTTGTGGACGGTCTTAAATCATGTTCTGCTTCCAGTCTAGCTTGATAGTTAAATGTCATATGACATGAACAATTTTGTTATCTCTGTGAATAGACCTTGCTAAATGAGGAATATTTGTGAAAAGAAGTTGTCAAAGTCTTTTATGGTGTTCGAGATATTTTAACATTTCAATATTTTCAACTGATAACGTCACATTATTGGCAGACAACTTTTCATTTTTTTAAAAAAATATGCTGTAAATCCTTAAACATATGGATGAATTTTAACCAAACTTGTACTGATGATGTATCTGGAGGTTTTCTTCAGAGTAGCTATTGATTTTTGTTGTCATAGCAACAAACTGGGTGCTAGGGCCCCAGATGAAAATTTCCAAATTAATGAGGTTTTTTTCGTTAAAAAGTTGTGCATCATATTACAACACAAAACTTTAACGAGGCAAAACTATTACCATAATACTACAACACGATTCCTATCCTTCTTACAAGGTAAAAGAAAAAACAAAGATTTGGTCTAAGAGCTTCGATAAAAGTTCTCGAAATAACCGAATTTTTTTGTATAAATTAGGCCTGGTACTGAGTTTGTTGTCATGACGATGAAATACTGTTCTTGTTCTATTCTGCAGAAAACTTCAAGCTACATCACCTGTTCAAGTTTGGAGAAAATTCAATCAAGGGTTATGGATTTGCAGCAGATTTATTTGTTATTCAACCGTAGATATTAGTGGCTCCGCTAGAGGATCTTTTCATAATTCTAAAGCAACAAACTCGTTTAATAATGTTTAAATTTACAAACAGCATCAAAAGAACTTAAAGAAAGTTTTCAACAAACACTTTATTTCATAAATATAAGAACACTTTACAAAGATATATGACAAATATGAGAACTAGTTGTTATTTAGATCAAGCGTATACGTAGCTAGCTTCAGTGTTTGTGATGTTTCGTTTTTTTCTTACGATTCTTTTCTCGACTGTTCTTCTTTCTTTTCTTTGTCTTTCTACTCTTAATGTGAGGAAGCGCTGTCTTCTTGTCAATATACGAAACATCTTCAGCCATCCCATACCCAGTACCTAAAGAGGTACTGCCAACATTGCTGTCATTTTTTCCGTCGAGTTCACTTTGTGGTTCCTGTTGAACACCTTCTTGCTGGCTTGTAATTTCCTCGTTCTCGTCTTCTGAGACATTCCTCGCTTGTCCATCATCTGTTTCATCGGTCTCCGCGCTCTTATCGTTTGCACCCAAAGCGTCATCATCCCCAGTAGAAAAAAATGGCACGAAATTTTGGTTGCTATTTGCCTGTGGTTCAAACTGAAAAAGTTGGTTTTGTTCTATCCAGTTCTTTGTGGTGTCTTCGTTATCTCCATACTGGCTTTGAATATCCTGGTTATTATCACTTCCTGGAAAGGCAATGCCTTCTGGAAAGAGCTGGTGTAAATTCGATTTGAAGTCCTTTGGAACACTACCATGTTGTATTGCATTGTTTAAAGGCTGAGACGCTTGTAAAAAGAGATAACGCTGGTTTTGAAGCTCAACCGACAATAAACCCTGCTCTTTCTCCAAAGCATCTTGTTGCTGTTGAATAGAGCTTAACTGCTTCCTGATTTCTTGCACTTCTTCTTCTTCTTTAACAGCTTCATTGCCTGCAATTCCTTGTAAATTTTTTGAATTATTAGTAGATGTTTCAAAAATTTTCTGATCTCCAAAAGCGATGTCTGTGTCGTTAGAAGAATAATTTGTTTTGATACCATTTTTGGAATCTACTTTAAGGAGGTTTTGCAGGTGCTGCCGTTCTTTTTTGAGAACCAGTTGTTGCTGCTGAAGATTCTTTAGATGCTCTTCTTTCTTCCGGTAGTGTTGGTAACGCCTTATTAGCTTGTCAACGATTTTTAGTTTGCCTTTCCCATGCTGGGATCTTTGAGCATTCACTGATACGCTACTAACGTCACTCTCCTTCTTCTTTTTGACCGAGTTAGAAAAATGTTTGGATAATTTGTATACTTCTTTCTTGCCAAGTTTTCCAGTGTGAAAGCCTTCATCTTTGGTAAGCTTCACTGAAGTGTTGGTAGGTAGAAAGTCTCGATTACAAGTACAGTTTTCTTTGCATTTGGTTTCTCTGCCTGTGCACTCCAGTTCACAGGTGCAATTCTGACTTGCTTGATGCGTTTTCTCAACATTTGCTCTGAAAATAGTTCCCTTTTTTCTGATTTCTTTGCAACCCTCACAATGCTCAGGACACCCGGGAATACACAGCTTTTGACATGTCCTGGAGCAAAAACCTAGGGAACACAACAGTTCTTTGTCACGCTCTAGTTGTGTATTTCAAAACCTACTAAAGTGCTCTACCTTGACTTCGAAAATAGAAAGATTTGTATTGTAAAAGAAAGCTTACCTGTTCTAATCCCAACACCCGGGAGCTACGAAAATCTTCTTTCAATAAAAAAAAATATCTTGTTTATTAGTGTCTTCCTTGTAGTTGTTATGTTAGTCATTTCCGTCTCCCACGAACGTCTGCCGCCTTGAGCTGAACATTCTATTCTCTAAAGTGACCAATAAAAGCGCAGCTTCTAAATTTTATTTCGCGATTGTAACAACATGGCATCTTTCAAGTCTGCTCTCTGATTGGCCAGCAGACTTCGTGGGAGGGAACTTTTAATCAAAGCGGCCAGGAGGCAAGTCTGATACTTTTTCAAAAAAGATCTGTTGTGAAAGCCTTGATACCTGTCATAAGGTTTCACTTTATCTTTTTTTCATCAAAATACCGAGTTTTAGAGTCTTTAAAGGAGCACTTTAGTTTCGTTTTTAAAAAAGGAAACCTTAAAAAACCTTATACTTTTCCTAACTCTTAACCTTATTTTAGGTTTCAGTATCGCTTTCCCTGAGGACTGTTGTCTGACACAGACGAAGCGTCAAAACATATTTTAACTTGTTTTTGTTAGCGTCTCTTGTTTTAGTTAACAAAATAAGCTTTTTAATGAAAAAGACTAAAATTTCAGACATTTTTCAGTATTCGGAACCATTGAAAGCCTTGAAAAAGCTTTTTGTATATCTTTCTTATGTAGTACAAAAACCTTTGCCGTTTAGAGAATAAACAAATGTGTTTTATACATTTACCTCCCGGGCACTGGGATTCAAACAGGGTTTTAAATAAAATGTAACAAAAAGCTAAATTTCTGGAACTGTTTCCCTTTATTATTTCATTTTGTTTATCATTTCCAAAACAGCTACCCCTCCCAGGATGGATTTTCAGCTGGGGCGGTAAGGCAAAACTAACAGCAGTGGGACAAAAACAAAACAAAACAAAATAGAATGATATTAAAACAATAATAATAACGATATGAATACTGATAATAACAATAAAAAATGATAGTAGAAATAATAAATAATCTTAACAAAATAATTATAAACAACTAAATTAGGTTTTTCAGGCAAGTGTTTTAAGGTAGACACACTGGTACTAAATTGTTCGACGGATTTGCAGTGCTTAAATAAGTGATTCAGGAGACTGTTCCATTGTGATATTGTTCAAGGAAAGAATGACAAAAGATGGGGAGTTGTTCTGCATGATAGAGATTCGTGCATTTGACGTGCATGTGCGTAGCTGGTCCTTGTGGGATGTCGGTGTTACCGAATTTACAAAAGCTGCCAAAATAGATCTTTACAAGAAAAATGCAACAGAGTGCACTTTCGTTATTTAGACTCGTGTGTGTACGAAGAAAGTAGCGTGGAGCATACAACTCATGCTATTAAACGCTATAGCGTAACAAAGCAAACTTATTGTAATTATATGAGTCAGAGGAACCTAACTTGATCTGCACCCATTCGGGTAGTTAACAATTTCAGTCCAAGATGTATTGGTAAATTCTCCCAACTAGAGCGCAAGCTTTTCTTCGTTAAGTCAGGGAGAATTAAACCCTTCAAATTAAGCAGCTCGCCTTGTACAAGTTGGATAAATTTTCATTACCTCATTACCAAATGCCTTTCTTTGTATTTTTTCTGTAAGAGCAAATTTGTGTGAACAACTTACTGGAACCAAAAACGTTCAACAAAATTATGTGAGCCAATAGCGCGTGGTCAATTTGTTTAGCACATTAACTGTTACAGGCAGAATTGGACTGCACAAAGTGCCACAAAAATTAAGAGCTAAATATCAGTAGTGAGATCCAACTTTTATTACCAACTGTCTTCATTCTCTTTGGTAGATGAACATTTACAGTTGTTTGGAAACAAAGCTCGTTTCCTTCCGCTCTCCTGTCAAATTCACATTTACTCGCCTATTTTGCTAACAGCTGTTTTTTCTTAAACATATTCTTTCCCTCTGTTCTGTCAAAATCTTGACGTATTTGGCTCGACAAAAAGGTTTGAGGAATGAACTCCGGGAATTTAATTCTACCAAGTAGTGCTGTTGTAGTTACTGCTGACAGTGAATGTATTGAATTCGTTTTTCATAGACGCTTTTTTTACAAATTTTTACACTTTAAAACATTTTTTTGAGAAAAATAGCCTGAACAGAGCCTTAACTAGAAGACACGCACCAAATTGTTCAACAATGAAAACTTAGTTCGATAGAATTTGTTTATTTGAGTTTATTTTAAATAATTCGGAATTTTAATTACAAACTTTATTATTTACAAACTTTTACGCTTCAAAATGGTCTGAAGAAATTCTTAAGGAAGATACGCACAAAATTATTCAACAATGAGAACTTAGCTCGGTAACATATGTCTTATGAGTTTATTTTAAGCAATACGGAACTTTACTTACAAACTCTATTGTTTTACAAGCTTTTACGCTTTAAAAAATCTTGTTTAGCAAAATAGCCTGAATAGAGCCTTAAGGAAGTACGCATCAAATTATTACTCGGGCCTCGAAGGCCACGAGTCTAGGATTGCAAACCGTTTTTTGTTTTTTTTCGCGTCGCAATTGGCAGGCACATCATTTCTTCTTAAATATGCATGCACATACGTTTTCCATCACGTGTGTTTCAAAATGGTGGAATTCGCACTGTGCGTGACGGAGAAAATCGTCGACTCCAGTACATGTACTCGCAAGAATAAAAGGAAAAAAATCTATGTTTAAGTACGCAAAGTTTGTATTTCTGAAACTGTTTAGGTAAAACTAGGAGAACAGAATTTGAGATTTTTCTAGATTGAGATTGAGAACAGATTGAGATTTGCGTGTCATTTGGTTTATTATTCAACCCAAGTCACGCATCATTGCAGCGGGTGTTTTTGTTCAATTGATCAGTTGAGAAACTCGGAAAGCCGTTGTTGTTTTAATGAAACCCGGCATTTGCACGTTGATCAGATCAAGATTTTTCAAATCCATGGAGATGTGGTGCCTTGCAAAACTCAGAAACGCATTCCGATCAGAGAGAGTCTTCGCATTTTCGAGATATGGTGATTTGGGATCTGTGCCTTGCACAACATGTACATTTGCTTTTGATTTGATCAATAGAGAAATGTGCTTTTGATGTGGAGTTTTAGTTTGATCAGTAGAGAACTACAGTCATTAAATTGCATCATTCGAATTAACAATTGGAAAGATTTATGGAAAGGCTAACTTACTTAACAGGAACACGGTCCAGTTCATGATCCTTGGTGACTTGTTCAGATACAATCGATATTTTTTCAGTTAAAGAAGCAACTTGAACAACCAATTACGAAGGTGTTATGCAACAGCAAGACAAGATAACCTTCACTACTAAACACAAGAGGAATATCAGTGAAGTTTTGATCACTGTAACTATGATCAATTTAATCAACATGCACTTATGCTATCCCTTGTTGGATAGTTTGATAATAATTATCTTCACAAGCTGAAATGTGAGATGCAAAGCAATTTATGGGATAAATTGGGGGTGCAGGTGTGGATAGTATACTACACATATATACTGACACACCTAATGTCAATCAGGGCACAATGGCAGTCTTGAGTCATCGATCTCAATGGCAGTCGAAGGATGATGATGATGTCCAAATGATATTTTATGATATGAAATGACTGTTAATTTCATGTCAGACCATGTCCACTGCACCATCCTCACATTCTAACAAAGACTTGATCACTCGGCCTGAGTGTAAGCTACCAGTAGCTTCTTGTTCAAAAATGAAAGCTTAGCTCGGTAACATTCGTTGTTGTGAATTTATTAAAAAATAATTTGGAATTGCCATTACAAACTCTATTATTTTACAAACTTCTACACTTTAAAAACTCTTGTTGAGAAAAATAACCTGAAGAAAGCCTTAAGGAAGATGCACACCAAATTATTCAACATTGAAAGCTTAGCTCGGTAACATTAGTTTTTGTGAGTTTATTCTAGTTAAATCGGAATTTTTTTTACAAACTCTATTATTTTACAAACTTTTACATCTTTTACGCTTTACAAAATTGGCCTGAAGAGTGCCTTAAGAAAGATACATTTTTTTAAATGATTCGGAATGTTTAAAGATTCGCAAGTAGTATGCGTTAAAAAGCTACCATGCATACAAAAGCGGTCCATTGCGCGCCGCTCATGCAAGAAGCAAACCATTGGCGCATGCGCAGTTGCTGTGACGAGACGCGTTTCCAATTTGAATGCGGCTACGCGAACTGAGCTGAAGAAGAAAAATTTCAGATCACTTCTCATCCTTGAATTTTGTGTTTTTACATAAAGAAGAAATGGAAACAAAATTATAAAAATGGCTTTAAATTTTTATTCCAGGCGCTTACAAGACTTACAATGGACTTTTATTGTTTTACTTTGGCAATTATCTTAATCAGTTGACAAACTTTTTCTTGCCGATGTCATGCATGTAAGCAACAAAGTTTAGTGTATTTACCCAAGTTTATTGTGTTTACTACAGATTAAATTTACTTTGAATGACTGATAACTCAAAGGCGCCACACCATAGCTTTTTAACTTTACTTTTATTTACTTACATTTTGTCGCATTAAACAAAAAAAAAACACACACAGTTTTGAACAACTTAGACAAATGATGTTCCATAAGGTTTTGCAGCACATACCAACACAGCACAATTTAGCCAGTTTTCAATAAGGTTATCAAGACGGATAGAGATATTATGATATATAACCTTTAGATTATTTTAAACTTTAGATTTACTGCTTCTTAACACCTTAGTTATTGTGTATAATTTTTGTTGTTTAACAACAAGCAAGAAGAATATTATTTACAAAGCATAAAGAGAAATTTTTGATAAATAAGTTTAAAAGAATTATAACAACATCAACAGTTAAAATAAGGAAAATAACGAGAAACTTAAGAGTGCTAAAAATAAGATCTATACTATTCTTCTAAAATGAACATGGGCAGCGGAACCGGGAGCCTAGAGATTTGTGCACCAAACCAC
>JAOBAT010004871.1:0-10698 GCA_026413305.1 Hydrozoanthus tunicans
GGGGGGGCGTTACAGCATTTTCGACCCGACTTTAGGGGGGTAATATTTTTTTGCATTTGGGGTAATTTAAAAGGGCAGGGCCAAAATAGTGCGACGGATTAGACCCAAAAATGCCATGGATTCACGGATTTCATCAAAAAAGTGAATGAATTTGCGGATATTGCAAAAGTGGCAGATCACGGATTGGTTATGAAATCGGCCGAGGATTGCAGTTTTTGAGGCTTTGATCGCGAATTTTTTACTGTGTAGTGAACGTGTGTGCACTTTCTGCCCTCTGTCAACAGACCGCACAGCCAAATACGTCAATTTTGTATGCGATTTCTATTTTTTAAAAAAGAGATTATGTTTAAGGCTGCGCTTAACCACATGGGCCAAAATAATATATTCAACAAAAACCGTTTTAAACTGTGTCAAGAACGACGTTGATCTTTTGCCATACTCAAGTATGCATCAATTTACGGTCAGTTTTACTTCTGTGATTCTCTGACTTCAGAGTACATGGACTTGAGAAAAATATAATCACGGATTGGCGGATTTGACAAAACATTTGGCACGGATCAACAGTACAGAGTGTGTGATATGTCTTCATGGCTATGTCCAACAAAGGGCCCGTCACACTAACGCGGATTCATTCGATTCCGTATACTTTTTGATACGTTTAGGCCTTCCGTCCACACTAACACGCGGATCGCATCCACCGAATCCGTATAAGTTTGGAAACGCTCGCGAAAGTGGATAAAAACGAATCCGTATATCTTTCGTGCTAGTGTGGAAGTTCGGATCCGGATAAAATTGGAAACGATGACGTCGACTTACCACGTGGTTGAATAACAGGCTCTCGCGCCAAAACCAAAAATCAAAACAAACATGCGCAAAAGAACTAACCATGACACGCTATGCCCTCACAGCGATTTCGTGGCGTGTTAGTGTGGACGGTCGGAAACGCTATGATAACGGTAGTGTGGACGCGGATCAATTGATTTGTTTTCGGTAAAACAAATCCGTATACTTTTGAATCCGCGTTAGTGTGGACGGGCCCACTGTCTCTCTTGCTACAATTCTCAAAGGACAAATTATGCTTTGTGAGACTTGAATATTTTTGCTATATCACGGCCGGTGAGGCTCGTAGTGATTGGGGGAACTGGCAGATTTTAGCGAGTGCCGATGGCATGCGAGCCTCCAGGAGTGTATGTGCTTCCTCGGGAAATTTCCCTGAAATGCCAATTCTGTGATTCTTGGGTTTTTTTGACAAATATTTAGTTACTTTCGGCGACGATTACCAATTTTTTTCTAGACTTCTCGACGCCGACGCCGGCCTTGTATATACCTCGGCACACGTTTATTTGGATAAGAGAAGAGAACGCTGTTTTTTCATTCCACTTAACTTTTGCTTCGCTTCATTCCATCAAACAAGACCGAACACTTTTCTGTCTTAAGAGAAACAACAAAGCGCTGTGGTTGTTGATCGACCATGCAATCTAAATTCGCGCTAACGAAACAAGATGCGTTATCTCTGTGTTTGCTTTCGCTGGGCCGAACGAGTACCGCTTGGTACCCTGTGGTCTATGACTTGGTTTTGCTCTATTTTGCTAAGTTTGTAGTGTGGTTTTAATTCCGTTAGAGGATTTTTTGTTGTAAATAGACGTTTCATCATCGCAGTTATAATGACTTAAAATGGGAGGCCATGACAACGATGAGATTAACCAGTGGTCAAATTAGTATTGGAACTATAGAAAGTTGGTTTAAACCATTGCGTTTTTTCATTTGTTACCAAAGGCTTTCTGAAGTGATGTTTTATTTATACCCCGATTTCGTTTTTCAATCAGTGCTTATCTGGGGTGTTTTTATCTTGGAAGTAAAGTTTTGAATGATTTTTGTTAACGAGAATTTAGCCAAAAATCGGTTGAGGCTACGGCCGTTAATCATTAACAACCTTGGATATGACAAGTCGATGAACAGGCGATCGCGCTGAGCTGGGTTTTTGTCAAGAATAACGTAGTTTTTGGCAAACCAACCAGGAGGTTAAGTATTATATATGAATTCCTTTTTTAGTCAGTGTACGAGTATTTACTTTATTCATGATGCTAAAATAATTTCCGTGAAAAGCAACTGAAATATACATGAATAAATTAGAAAGACCTTTCGTCGACAAACCAGAACCTCCGAAGTTTTAGAACAAAGTTAATCGATTTATTTCTGACTTTGAGCATGATTCTTACTCAAATACATCGTTTCCTTTAACTAAAAAACATACGAGAAAGTTAAGCAAGGAAGTTTTCTTGACGAACGAAAATATTGTTTTTGATAAATATATTGGTTTTTACTCGAACCACAAGCAAGGGTTGGTTGCTCAAACTGACAAAACGACCCGTTTGTAAAACTATCTCAAAATCCACCGTTTTCTTTACCCCATTTTTTTTCGGTCAGTGTTTAGTTGGAATGTTTCTCTTTCTCAGAAGCATAGTGTTGTTCCGTGAAGCCATATACCAGACTGATTTCTAGAGCCGAGAATTTAACCAAAATTCGATTGTTGCTACGGCTGTTAAATGGATTCCGTCAAAAATTTCATTTTATGATTCATGTAAATTTGACACCGCTGACGCAAAATATGAAGTTTGTGGGGTAAGATTTTCAACAAGGACTTTGATACCTATACAGGAGGTTCTGCAAAAGTCCCGATCGCGATTTCGACACTGGTGAGCCTGTTTCAAGGGGCAAAACACGAAATATATTTTAAAAAACTTACTAAAATCCTACATGACATAAGACTTGTAATTTTAGAACCAGTTTACCTAAGCCTTTATTCTGGCGAAGTTTGGAAAATCGGATTTTTCTATCCTGCATAGCCATGGCTGGTTTTTACTAGGGAAAAAAACAAAAAACAAAAAATCAGAAAGGCTGCTACTTTGAAAAAATCTACGTTCTCACAAACTTGATTTTTACTGCATCTTGAAAATGTGACTAACCAATAACACATATTGGAGATGACGAGCTCACTTTCAATTTAATGAAATACTGTTATATACAGTCCTGTAACTTTACTTTCGCAGGTTGGGTTTGTCATACAATTTTAAGGTTTGCGGCTAGCAGCTATCCAAGCTTACATCAGCTCATGTGATAATCATGAAAACAAGAAAAGGGGCCTCATTAGAATGAAAATAAGGTGTTCGGGTCAAATACATCAAATTAAATCGTACAAATACAGTGAGACCCCGTTAACACGGTCACCAACGGGGCAGAAAAAATTGGCCGTAATACCGCACGGGGTGTACGGCCGTTCGACCGCGTACCGGCATACCAAACAAAAAGGGGCCGTTATAACGAGGCTGCTGTAATAACGAGGCAGCCGCAAGGCGGGGTTCCAATTAGAATTTTAATCTTTAACTTAGTTGTTTTAAAGAACAATAAATCATTAATTCATAATGATCTTATGTCTGAAAACAATATAACTGCTTTATTCAAACAATAATAGATGAGTGGGTTGATGCGAAAATCTTAACCTCGGAATGGTAAAGAACATATTTTGGGAGATTTATTTGATAACATCTGTAAGGACAAATAAAGAATTTAAAAAAGGATCTAGGAGTGGCGGCTATTCATGTCTCCCGATATGCGATCATCCCATTACAAGCGATGACGTCAATATATCCTTCACTTCCGGTCAAACTCGAAAGGGCGGGAGTATGACCCGTCACGTTTCAAGGGGGCTTCTCTGCGTGTCTGATCTTTTCTATCTTCCTTTTCCTTATCTGCTTGATAACCAGAGGTTAGGAGCACGGAAATATCACTATTCTTTTATGTTTATGCTTTGAAAAAAGCTCATTGTCCTAATGAAGCCCTTAAAATTAATTAGTAAATTGATTTGTTGCTAAGAAACTGTAAATATATATAATGTCGTGACAGTGACGGTCCTGGCTCACAAGTTGTACTTTAAGAAATCTGTTGCATTCTGCAAATGGCCAAAACGATATATGACGAAAACGTGACCTTTCGGTCAGGGCTTAACGATCACACTGGAGCTAGATAGATCGGTTATCAACTTTGTTTCTCTCGTTCCAGTTGAGCGATATGGATATCTAAATGACAAAAAAAAACTCCCCTAGGCAAATATTCAAAGCAAACAAAAATATTCACTTATTGATAGCCGCTTATGTACCATTGTTTCGAAATTCATTTAAGATTCATATAGTAAGTGCTTTTAGAGAGGTCGCGTTTTCTCCTTGGTGTGTTATTGTTGCATGTGTTTTCTTGTGGTTGAACACACAGCAGGGTGTCGAAATACACCACTCCGTACCTCGAATTGACAGGAAGCAAACTAAGCGACGTGCCAGCATATCAAACTACCAATAATTGTTGCGTGTGTGGGACGCCGGGGATAAAATATAAGAAGCCTGGCTTCTTTTTGGGTCACAGTTCACTGAGGTTGACTTTGTGTTATTCAAATCCATCGACTGAAGCTAACATTGCTGTCTTGGGGCTTGATACAAAGTTACAGGTTTGAATTTTAATTTCGACATAACATGTACATGTAATGTTGATTTATGGAACTTGATTTTTCAACATTAGTAAAAAAATAATTACGCGAGAGGGAAGTGATTTGCGGCATTTCAAGGGCCTTTTCTCTTACGGAACCGCTATTTTGGTCTTCGAATAGTTGATGCAATCTTGTTAGTAACTTCAAATTGCTTTAAAAATTGTGAGATTTCTGTAAAGCATTTTCTGAATACGGTTCAAGAATCTTGTTTTTAACCGATAACAAAACCGTTTAGCAAACAAGGTTGTTGCCGAGTCTGACTTATATGCGTAGACCTAGTTCGTTTCAGTCTCCTTGAGTTGTTTGTTATATGGTATTTATTAATGTATGCTAAATCCTGTAGAATTTAAACAATTTATAAACTCGCCCATTAAAGTATTACTACAGTTTTCATTGAGATTTGGTTCCAGGGTGGCTAAGTACCTACAAAAGTGAGTTTCTTTGTTTTAAAAAAAAGCAGGAATTTTTAAGACTTTGGTATTCTTCTGTATTAGTTGAACACTGTTCGCCGCGGGTCACTTCGAACATGAATGACGGCGCAAACTTAAGCACAATTCCGCCACCAACTCTGTTAACACTCAGATCACAGCCGTGGACAACGTCTGGTCCCGAGTTTATTGCTGCACTTGTGTGTTTGGGTGAGTTTCAATTCTTTGTATTATGTTACTGCCTGCCATAAAGTCTGGGAGGCTCAACCGATGTAAGTACGAAGTTTGTGTCTGTTGTTGTACCCCCCCCGTGTGTGCCAAACCACCTCATATGTTTTGAACAGTTTCTACTCTCGCAAAATAACCCATAAAATATTTACATTCAGTGTTAACGAAAAGAACTTTATAGCGATTGAGAGTATGTATATTTAAGCCGTAAGTAAGAAACCTTCCTATATTGCATATTGGTAACGAAATATTTTGATAACGTAGTTTTTTGTAGGTGTTTATCAAATTTGGCAACTTTGATTAACGGAATATTTAATAATCTGTTGTTTTGTCAAAGAATAAAGGAACAAAGCCGGATATTTGAGGAATTAATTACATCATGAAACTTCGTAGAACGAAAACGTGTTGTACAATATACTGCAAACGGTGATTTTAAATTAAAAATTAGTTCTATAACCGATGTCAACAAGAAACAGGAAACAGATCGCGGGAACTGCGAAGAAAAGGTACACAACTCGTCACAAGCCCTCATGATGATTGCGAAAGCATTATCAAATCTATTTAGATTTAACCAATGTCTAAAGATCACTCATAAAAATAATGGCACAGAACTGAGATAAAGAATCTGATTATGACCGCGGCTAAACTTGGCAAGAGGTTGTGATTTCTAAAGCGTTTCGTAGGTGTGCTTCAAAGCTGTTTTCAGAGACAAGCGCCTGAAATTGGATTTGAAATTAAACGCAATGCAAGTTTTGAATTATTGCTAAATTTTAGTTTTTTTCAATGCGCAAAAAGCTTTCTATTTTCCTCTAGGTTCTTGTGTTTGATTGCTGCAGTTCGGGAGCTTGGCACAAAGCGATTTTTATTTTCGAGATATTGATTTTTGACAACTTCAATTCGATTGATTTAAAAGCCAAATAATTCTACTCATTCGTTAATGGATTTTGAGATTGTCAGCGTTTAATATAATCTAGCCTACTTTTCTAGATCAAATTTCTTGTTTAAATCCAAAGAGTGTATTAATAAGAACAGATTTATACAACCTAACGATAATTTGCCCATACACATCAGTTTTTCTGTGACGCAAAATACTCTTGCCGAGAATGGAGGAAAAGATAAATTTGTTTTCACCTCGCTATTATGAATAATTAACAACAAATTAGTTCATCAATATCAAAACGCACGAAAATGAAAGATAGAATCAGGCAAAGATTTTGCAAAATTTCCTACCAGAGCTTTTCCTCTACCCTGCTGAGAATGAAAATCACGGCCAAAATGGATTATTTATTCTGTATGTTTAGATCTAAAACTGAAAACAGCCGTAAAACGCTTATACTAAATTTAGTACCGAACGCAATTTCTCAGTAAACCACAAAAGGTGGTTTCACCACAACTTTTTGCCTTTAGGCGCCAATTCTGACAAGTACAAACGTTAGTTCCGCAACTTATTTCAAAAATCACGACATACAATTATCAATTTTTAAAGACCCTCGATTTTCTCATATCCAATAAAAACTGATGAGTTTTAGAAAAAACAGTTTTTTTCAGATGAGGTTTGTAACACTACTAAGAGAGAACACCTCTCACAACAGCACCTTCTAGAATTCTTGGTATCGGTCGGAAGAAAGCCGAGGCGGCATAATTATAATTTGCCTGCGAGCCTTTTCTTCGAATCTTAAAAATGACTATATTTGAGCCGTTTGAGCAAAATAAAATGTAGATGTGTTTTCTTATCGTTTTTTTTTTTCACATAACGTTGCTTTCTAATTGTCATCAGTTAATAACGCACGTTTAGGCCGTCGGTAGAAATATAGATTGATAGATAACATCTCCGAAACTTTGGTTGCAGCAGGTGCCGGGTTTGGACTTTTACGATTGCGCTTAAAAACACAATCACACTCCTATGTAAGATAAAAAAACAAAAATTTAATCAGCGGATCAGCCTGTTGGTCTTTTTTCATTCACTGATTACTGTGTTACTGTTGATAATGGCGAGAAGAAGTTCTTTCGGTTAAATATCAGGTCCAAGTTGTTCCAAGATCGATTACCAATAACCCTGGGATCAGTTTTTGGACGTACCAATGTTCTTCTTTCAAAAATTTGAAAATGCCGTTTTGGAATTGACAATTTTGGAGTTTTCCTTACCCTAGGGTTAGAATTAACCGTTAGCCTGAACTGATAACCCAGCCTAAATGATATTATATTGAAATAAGGCTCATACTATTTTAAGCAATTAGCACAGTCTCTCTTTTTATTCAACTGCAGCTCTCGTTTCGTTACTGGGCCTTTTTGGAAACTCCATTGTGATCTCAGTGATCGGCTATGCCAGACACAGAGGCCAGCGGTCTCCCGTACAACTATTTCTTCTTCACCTTGCCATATCCGACATGATGGTTTGTGTGTTGTGTATCCCGCTGACTATATGGGTCAACTTTTATTTTCCTAAGGAAAGTAAATCGTACGATGGAATCGTCTGCAAGTTTGCCAGGTTTTTCCAGGTAATTGTTCTGGTTGTTTGAGGAGGGAAAAGTATAAGCCTTTGGGTTCTTTGAATCTCAAGGGCCCGTTTGTTTGAATTGCCGGTTAACTGTAGCACTAGGTCAATATAAATAAGGAAAAGATCAAGCACTGCTAACAAACACTCCCCGGAATTTCAAGCAATGCAAACTGATATTTTAATCACAACATTCCAAGCCAAGCCAATTAACGGATCGTAAGTAACACGGGCATGTATAAGAATCCGGGTTAATTGGCACAACCGCGCCCAGAAAGTTTAGCCTCCTCCCTCTCTAGACTAAAACGCCTGAAACCAGTTGTTCGAAGCCAATTAAGCACTTACCAGGATTAAATCTAAAAAACAACCAACGCTTGTTTTTAACCTTACAGAGGGTATTTAGAGCTGTAACTTTAGAATCGGCAAGTTTTTTCCCCGTAGAAATCCTAAACAGTGACGTTTCATAAGAACTATAAACTTTTCCTTAGAGAAGTCAATTACTGCCTGAAGTCTGGCTTCACCCAGGGTTAAAAGTTAACCAGCCCTTGAACAACCCAGCTAGCCCTGAAGCTAACCTTGGCTAAGTTTGAATTACTTCATGATTAATGTCAGTTAAGTTTTCTTAATAGAGGACTCTTAAACTAATTGCGCCACTGTATTGAGAAGGTAGGGAACGAAGACAAGAGAAAAAAAAACTAAAGATAATAATCATTCGTTTCATTGTTAACTGGCGATTCAAATTAATCTTTAAATAAGATTAGTAAAGCTGGGAGGAACTCGACTGAGTTATAAGAGAAAACTGAGTGCAAAGGTTTGTTTTAGTTCGTTTACTTATTAGTCGGGCACACAAAGCAATGGCTGTTTCATGGAATGTTACAGGTTTTCATTAAACGTAGATTAAGATACAGATAATCGGGATGGGACTCTGATCCTGACCCATTTTCTCTTTTCTGTTTATAGTATTTGGCACCATCAAGCTCCATAGCGCTTCTCATGACGATAAGTATTGATCGATTTTACTCACTGGTGAAGCCATTCAAGTCAAAAAGTTTTTTCCTTCGTGCCAAGCCGATGATCACTGTTGCTTGGATATACGCTGCAGTTATATTCCTACCAACGTTTTACTTCACGAACATTTCCAAACTTACCACAGATAGTGGAGTGTTTTACTACTGCGCCACTGTGCCCAACAACAGCTTGGCCGGTCTTGTGTATTTGATTTTCCTGTTTCTTACGGGGTTTCTTATCCCGGCTATAACGCTGGGTGTTCTCTACACGAGAGTGGCGCGGAAAGTTTGGGCCCGAGAAAGAAAAATCTCCCGCCATGGGGACTCTATAAACAGCAGACACCGCGTCATCATCGAACGATCGAAGAAACGAGTAACCCGGATGTTGTTGATTGTTGTTGCGGTGTTTGTTACTTGTTGGTTACCTAACGTGTTGTACCTTGGTTTTATTGAACGCTGGGTGGCGCCTTTTCCGAACCCATCCGATGGAGTTCGCTTCGTTTTGTACTGCCTTGGACTTTTCAACTCAGTATGCAATCCTGTGATTTACTTTTTCAGCAGTGAAAATTTCCGCAAGGAGTCACTAAAGAACGTTTGTTTAGACACTAACAGCAGCGCCGGGAACACGCATCCGAACGCGTCGCTAAACACAAGTAGCACGCGATTAAGGTCGCGAACCTTAAGCAAGCTGTCACTCATTATCCCGCCCGTTTTAACGCGCGAGTTTCGCCCCGCCCAGGTAGAACCAAATAAGGAGAAAGCGTCAACGCCTGATAAGCCTGCTGCTTTCGACACCAAGCTTTGATGTATTTTGTGTTCACCGCATTCTGCTTCCTCCCTTTTGATTACCTTGGTCGAAGATGCTTTGGTGACTCAAAGAGCATGCGCATTTCCAACAACCGTGGCCAGTGCACCCAAGAACAATAGAACAATATATAGACATACCCATAGTTCCAGGAACAGAGTAACCAAGCTTTTCCTTATCAAGTCCGAGGCGAGAGGTTATCTAAACCAGTAAATTGTTCGAGTTAGCGTAGAGCAACACTTCACTTAACACCATCTACAGTGCATTGTTTCTTGGTGTGCTAGGCATAAGTAGCTACAAGCGACATACATAAGAAGGAGTTTCGGTCATTGCTCAAACTCCACTAATTTTTCATCCGTGTGATGAAGCAGTTGTTTTGACGATCCGATAGGCGCAAGTAACAGTATTATGTTTATATCCATGCTTTTAATGACTAAATTAGACAAAGTCCTGTAGAACGGTTTTAGCTCGGTTCAAAAAAAGCGTTTTCAATGAAAATTTTACCAAGGTCGCGTTGTTTTTTTACGTTTCTCTATGCCTAACCCAGTTTACTTCACGACCTGTTGAGCTGGTGCAAAATATACGGAACATAAATATTTAGACTTAGCTTTGATATTTACACGGTAAAATGTCAGTCGTTGCCGTTTTTACTCTATTTACTGGTGTTATTATTTTGACTTTCGTAGTTTTTCTATCCAAGCCATACAAGGAATCATTAGGAAGCCGAGAGACAGTTTCGAGTGTAGAAGTTATTGAAGTGTAAAATATTGAAAATTGAATATAGTGTCTGGTCGAAATCTGAAGAACAATGAATATTTGCCTGAAAAATGTACTGAATACGGAATATTAAAAAAACGAATTATTAAAAAGAATCGAATAAGGAACATTAAAAAGTCTTCGTAGGGAATGGGAATAATTACCTCGTGAGATTAGAAGAACTTGACGGTATTTCTAGAGTGAAAATATACTGCTTCTACCCCGAAACAGTTACAACACGAGTCGTGCGTCAAGAGCCTCGATGCAATGCACAATACTGGGATTGAACATTTTATAAACATTGCCAGGACCTACTACAATAAGTGCAAACCAAATAAAACTGTTATCTTGCGCGTACAATAACAATTTATTTTTTTTCTTCAAAACCTTGTCTTTAGACTGAATGAGGCATGCAACAACAATCTTTATTTCGTGGTGTTTGCCAA
>JAOBAT010004882.1:0-10698 GCA_026413305.1 Hydrozoanthus tunicans
TGTCTGCTTTAGCCTGCGTTGCAGGGTGCAAGGCGATTGGAGAGAGCGAAGAGGCTGAAAATCGCCAAAAATTTAAGAACATGTTAAGAAGGCCGAGAAAAGGTGTAGAACATTTACTTATGATGGTACCCTACTGCAAATAATTCAGACAGTGTCATTAAAATTCGCTCCTCGGTGGGTATCTTGGGAAACGCTTTTACATCACTTGTTTTTCATTTACCAAACCGTACAAAGTACAAGTATGGATCAATGTATACACAAATGTACAAAATACGATACATGTATTATTTATTCTGTCTAAAATCAGTAAAGATATAATTTAAGAACATGTTTAACAACAGTTGAGGTTGATATCCCGAAAATATTTTTAATAACGTTTAGCTCGAATGTAAGTTTGAAACGAGTTTAAATGAGTTTTTGAAGGGAATTCGTGTGTAAATGAAGAGGTTTTGAACCCAACCAGCAGCCACCATAAATGATTGACTCGCTTAACAGTTAAACTAGCAGCTATGAAAATTGAATTGATTAATTTTGTTAAAGCTCTGAGCCGAGTTGCGCTCTACTGGTCACGGACCGCGAAAACTAGTTAGTTTTTTTGCTGCTTCAGAACATTTTACCGAACATGTTATCTCCAGTGTAATTTGAGGAAGAAATTCTGAAATGCAGTTGGGTCTACACGACCGGCGGATGAAATTCGAAAGGGATTTGAATGAAGAAACTGCCTGTTGTCGCCAAAAGGGCACCAAAATTTGAGGGCTTTAATCTGGTTTCTTTGTCTTAAAGTCTAATATAACTGACTCACAGACACGACCGGGGAACTTCAAAATAAAACAAACTGCTAGCTGTAATTTTGAATATCAAAAGTGCGGACAATTTAAGAGTTTAAACCTTAAGAAAACTTTTGGTTCCTAGCAAGAAAGATAAAACCTATCACGAATAATCGCATTAGCAACAGTTACAATGTTTATCACGAAACAAAGCAAAAGAGTGGCCACCTACAACTTTTAAGTAGAGAACATATATCAAAAACATCTCTTACTGTAGCTTGATTGTTGGCTTGGGATTGAGTCTCAGGCGCAGTGATATAAGTGTTCAATAAGTGATTCAAATCTTAAAAAATTACTTTAAATTACCTTCAGAGGTGCTCCAACGAATGCAGTTAGTCCCCGGCTATCAGATGAACCTGAAACCATGCCAGCGGCAAAAATTGATTAATGTAAATTCAATTCTCATTTTAAAGCTGGAAAGAAAGACATTCAACGAAACATTTTATTTACTTAGTTGACCAATCAAAAAGCAGTTTTTGATGGCGTGTCATGTAAAATCGACTTCTAAGAGTATAATGAAACGATTTGTGATCATTTCCAAAAAGTAAGAGCTAGGCAAGTGGATTGTTTCGGTGCCAAAAGGCAAACACTACGATAGAAATGGAACTTTGTTGTTATTTTTGCTGTTGCTTTTTTTCGTGTCCGGAAAACGAAGCTAGGTTTAAAAGTACGCTGTCGATGACAGCAATGTGACTCAGTTGAAACAGATTTAGTTACATTTGTAGCTCAAAAAGCAGAAGACGGACCCAAGGAGCAAGAGGATAAGTTGTAACATTTATAACATAACTTGTTTTATGGGAACTTGGTCTGAGTGGATACGTTTTCTTGATTAAACAAAAACAACGTTCTTTATAATTCATGTCTGCAGAACTTTGTCACCTTTGATTCTGAGAAACCAGCAACTTGTGTATGTAATCAAAAGACGGCCGGGCAAAGGCATCGGGGGATGCGGCAGAGCATATTGGAATATGAATATTCGCATATTTTTAGCCTCCGAATAAAAGTATTTGACTATTTTGACCTCGGAATACGAATATTAGGCCATCCAGACCAGGGAATATGAATATTTGAGAATATTGCCTCTGGATTATGAAGATTTGGAAAATATTCCGAAATGAATATGGATATTCTGGTTTGAAATATTCCGCTTCATCCGTCCAAAAGGCAACAAATCTTCCAGTTGGTCGCTGCTTGTGTTAGGAACGTCAGCTTCAAGTGGATGGCTACCTCGGACACTCAAGGTTGAAGCAGAATGTTGGAATATGAATATTCGCATATTTTTGGCCTCGGAATATCAATATTTGACTATTTTGACCTCGGAATATGAATATTAGGCCAGCCAGACCAGGGAATATGGATATTTGAGAACTTTTGCCTCTGGAAAATATTCCGAAATGAATATGAATATTCTGGTTTTAAATATTCCGCTTCAGTCCCCGAAGCTAGGATCATGACAAAGTGACGATGGCCCAAGAGCAGCAATCACTCGCCTGCTCCTAGCCGCGAACGGAAAACTTCTCCTTTCCCTTCCCTCTCCCCATTCCCCTCGCAGCGCGCTTCGCTTGCCGACTCGTTCTCGCGGCTTAGCCGCTCGTTCCCCAACCATCCAGGAGAGCTTGTTCGCAGGCTAGCCTGCTCCCGGCTTTAAAACATGGACCTACTCCCGTGCACAAAACACTGGAAACGGCCCATTGAGTAATTTAGCGTTCCAAATGAAATTATAACAAGTGATAGAACACTTTCTGGTTTTCTGCTCAGTAACTCTCTGGAAACAACAACAGGAGTTGTTCCCACACAAAGTGTCTACTTCTCTCGTGAAAAAGCAAGCTACAATTATGTACAGATTATTTTCTGCCTGATTTTGTGGACCATGTGTTCTTGAATCGAATATGCTGTCTAATTAGCTAAAACTTGTGTGAGTCAACGATGCGAAACTACCGTTGGAACCCGATAACTCGAACTCCGATAGTTCGAAGTACCCGCTAAATCTGTTCCCATGGACCGAACGTTACCCTGATAATTCGAAGTTAATTAACTGGCTGAATGAAAAAGAACAGACGCTGTCGGAAATTGGTGAATTTTCAAATAATTGCATTCAAAAGCAGTTCATATTTCGAGGCGGACACTTTTCACAGCTCGTTAACCCCTTTATAATTGTCAATAACAGTTCACAGTGCGTTTCCAAAATGTATTGAAATGTTGACGAAATATAATGAAAACCCACAGGCTAGTCATCTTTGTATTGGTCACTTTTATTTGTATGTTTTTTTTCTTAGAAATTAGAAAAAAAAAATTATGTTGATGAATCGAAAACTTTTGAAATATGTCCAGAGACGACGAACTGCTCACTTATATGGTGAAAATAGAGCAAATCAAAGCTGTTCAATTAGGATGAAAATGGCGTATATACCTTTACCCCTATTATTCGAACCCCCGATATTTCGAAGTGTTTTTCGTTTCGCTTGAAACTTTGAATTATCGGGGTCAAACCGTGTAGTTTCACAAAGTTATGTTACATTATATTACGTGGTGAAACTCTCGTTTTTAATTATCGTAAGTTTAGTATATCGTTAGCTTTTGCATAGTAGAAAGCAGGTCTACTTTTCACGAAACCGATAATGTTTCACGGCGCGCGCATTGCCTGGTGAAACCACGGATGACCCAAGCTCGGTTTATGCGTGAAACTATAGTGGTTCCAGGCGCACTGTACTATAGAGGATATACGGGGTATTTCCAGAGCAACAATTATGTGCGCAATTTATAATAAAAATCAATGAAACTTACCTGGTGTTTAGTTGTTGGTGTCCTCAATGCTCTGACTAAATTTGAAGCCGTTTTGAAAATCACAGCCCGCACAAGTAGAGAGACAGACCGATTCCCCGGCTCTGATTCACCCAACTTCAGCACGATTTTTTTCACAAAAACCGATCGGCAAAACCTACTGGCAAGTAAGCATGCCAGCCACGCATAATGAAACTTGAGGAACACAAAAAAATTAGTGAAGACTTCATAACTTGCGATGAGAAGCCAGCACGGTTCATCGGAAAGCAGTACGAGTGCTTTCGAAATTCACTGTCAATAACCGTTGTCTGCACAGCTTGGATATTCAAAAATGGCGGAGAAAACCACGGGCGACTGGTGACCAGTGATATCCAGGTTCATTGACATACACCCTCTATACCACTACAGTTTCACACATAACGAGCTTGGGTTACCCGTGGTAAAACTTTAATTGGGTCGCACACAAGTTCCGGCTAAAAGCTATAAGTTTCAAGGTGTATCAAGGTGTAACCAACTTGTTACTCATCTCAATTTAATCAGTCAACCAACCAATCATGTCAGCCAGTCAGTCAATCAATCAATCAATCAATTGATTGGTTCAGTCTATTTCATTCAGTTATCTCATTAATTCGAATCTCGCCGATAGTAATGACATAACGAATAAAGTATAAAACCGCCGGCCACCAAATTTGTGTGACCGAGATATAGCCTAATTAGCCAAACTCTGTGTGTGGGTCGTGGATATCGTTTGATGGCGTTACTTTTTATTGTCACGTTGCCATAACGCAGTTCACAGTTGCGAATGATAAGTCAAAGAAAGTCTGCGGAAAACTAATATATAAAATGTGCGGGTAAGTACAAACTCCTTCGGTGTCGGTAGATCTAATCAAATCTATCGGTTTGGGACTAGTACTTGCCACGAACACTAATAGCCAGCTAGTATTTGTCACGAACAGTAAAGGGCAATTCGGATGTAGCTGAATTGACAGATCACGCTAGCTACTATACGCTATGAATCGTTAACCGTATATATGCGTCTGATATCGGTGAGCTTATCCTAGCGCCAGTGGGCAGGATATTTTGAAACGCGCGCGGGCATTACCTTTACAACAGATTACAAACAGTTTCCTTTTTTTGTTCACTGTTTTCGTAACAACTTTTTTAAAATCAATTTAGGAGAAGCTCACTTTACTAAATAAACTTTCAACCTCATTCGCTCGGTTCAGTGAAGTTAGAATTATCAGCTCTCATGCAGTCTTTTGGTACGAGCCTCGCTTCCCTCGGTCGTCAAGGCCTTGATCAGAGATTTCCTTTTAAAAACTTTGTTTATGTATAGATACACTTGGAAAAATGTTCACTTTATAGATGGTTTTTCAGTCTCAGGATTGTTTGGTTAGATACGAAGAGTTAAACATCGGTAGGGAGAAAGGGAGTTCGGTTCCACGAGACTACTCTATGGCTCTCAGCCAGTAGTTCCAGTGACGTTTTGTTATTGCACAAAAAACGTAATGTGACGTCATGTATAATTAGGTTATATACTTACTAATCTTGTTTTGCTGTTGAAGTCTGATCAGTTTATGTTTTTTAAAAAAAACGTAAACAACTAAGCGAACAATATCGCTAGCATGTAAAACGAACCGGTACCGTTCATAGAGGGGAAACCACAAAACATCAGTTTTGACATGGTTTCATAACATGTGGAATGGAAGCAAAGTTTAAGAAAAGCCCTGCACTGCTCTCACTGCTGTTCTATACACTTTGTGTAGTTTGTGTAAGTGAAGAACCGACACTAAAGGGAAAAACTATTATCTTTGGCGCCCTCCCGCGACCTGAATACTCTTACAAGACTAAAGTGCCGGAGAAGAAATGGTTACTCGAAAGTTTCGCTTCAATCACCGAGAGCTTCGTGTTACTGTTTAGGAGTGAGCCACCGTATGGTAAATATACGTATTATTATCATAAACAGAGAGTTGACAACGTTTGGATGTAGTTTGTAGAATATGTTGTAGTCCGTATCACAAGTCGCAAGAAGTAGAACGGCTTAACTAAAATAAATCAAAACACGATTATTGAAGGGGAACAACTTGTGACCTTTGTTAATGGGGTGATAAGACCTGTGCGAAGCAATTAGTGATTTTCAGTGACCACGCCAAAACATGGATAGTTGGACGATAGAAATAAACCGTCCGTAATAATCATACTCTCTTTATTAGTAAGATTTGTAGATGACAGTCAGCTAAGTTACATGTGTTTGTGTGCAAGAAGCTGCTCGGTTATTCTCGGTAAATATCGCGGTACAGATCGAGGGCTCAACTTTTTTCAAGTGTTATCGTTGGAAACTTACAAAGTTTTAACAACAAAAACGTGAAAGTTTTATCTTTAAAAAGGAAAATAGTTATAGTTTGATGTTTATCTGATATAATAAGAAAAAGATGAAAGAATACCAAATCCAAGGAGCCTATGAATCTGGCAGGTACTTGAAAGTCGCTAGGAACGAAACCATAACTAGTCAGAAAATAAATCGAGCGGCTCAAGCAATACGGCTTGATTAGGCGGAAATTCTTTATAAATACAAATATTGTAGTTTTTTTTATTATATTCGCCACAAAAGCGCAGCGAGCCTTTTCACAAAAATTTTAATGCAGCGATATATGAAAAACTTGAACTGACCCACACAGAATCGCCTTGCCAGGTACCTGTCGGGACGAACCGTGTAGCTCTCGCGACGACGCCATTTTCAAAATGTCAAACGCGCTGGTATCCTTCTTAGATTTGTGTAGAGTGAGTAAGTATTAACCACGTTGTCCTCTTAAACCAAGCAAATTAAAACTTCGCGCTAGCAGCGAACGTTATATAGATATTTGCTAAAAAGGGAATCAAAGTTGTAAAAGGGAATCGTGTAGCTCTCGCGACGACGCCATTTTCAAAATGTCAAACGCGTTGGTATGCTTCTTAGATTTGCGTAGAGTTAGTAAGTACTAACCACTTTGTCCTCTTAAACCGAGCAAATGAAAACTTCGCGCTAGCAACGTTATATAGATATTTGCTGAAAAGGGAATCAAAGTTGCTGTTCTTAAAGTGCATGCACGTGGTTCCGAAGTGAGGCCAAAGATTGAAAATTTGACATACCATGGTTTCAAGAGTTTCGGAATCATTACGAGCCCTATTTAACGTGAATCAGGCGTCCTGTAACAATTACAGCGACCAACGAGTTCTCTTAAGCCCACTTTGACAAATTTTATTAGAAAAAACGGAGAAATTTCGACGCGTTTTGCATCAAAACAAAAATACCATGAAAAATAACTAATCTTAGTTACAGCGACCAACGAGTTCTCATGTAACAAGCCGAGAGCCTGTTTGTGTCTTTGAGCCAAAGATGACGCGTTTTTGTTAGACAAAACGAAGAAAATTGGACGCAAAAAATTCTCAAAAATTAATCAATTTTCACTAAGGTCTTTTAAATGTGGTAAGGTCATGAAGAACGGAGTCTTAACATTTTAGCGCGTTTGGTCGGAAAGTAAGAATTAGATTTGTACAAATAGCGTGTCAGGCTCAAGGTACCGCTGATAACAAGTACGACTGAACTACCGGACAAGGAATTACTGGTACATCACAATAATGTTTACAGCTAGAACTACTTTTCAAACTCAGCTTCGTTTACTTATTTTATATCATGAGTAACAACAAAGGCTACTTTAGTTTGGAATCCTTACCCTGAACTTTGGTTATTTCCTCATGTATACCTTTTACTTGATGAGGGCTTCTAATTTAAATTTGATTCTCGCTGATTCTTATTTGGTCGACCGCAGCTATACAACGGCAGTAGCGATATTTGATGTAGTCATCGTGTCTGACGATGCTTTATTTATTCCCTAAATGTAAAATAGCTCAAGTCAATGCAGTCGTTATTGGATTAAAACAAAGAAAATGCATAAAAATGTTTCAACTTGATGTTAAGAAGAAAAGATTTGTTTTGTGTGGTACAATAAACAATTGCTCGTAGAATCCCTAAAAAATCAAAAGTAAAAGTCTAACTCAGTCAGTCAACAGAGATTTCTTCTTATTGCCACTGTGCAAAAATTTGTGGGGTTCTGATGCGAACTGACGGAGCTTCTTCTTTTAGTCAGCTTCGGCTATACGGCACAATTTCTAAAATTGCTTGCAAATCCTCTAAAAATTCCAGAAATTTAAAATCTAACTCTGGCAATCGATGGGAAATATCCGTCAGGATCCTTATGGGAAATTTTATTGCGATATTATACGAACTGGCGGAGTTTTAGTTCTTTTAGTCAGCCTCGGCCATGCATATTAATTTTTTTTGAATATTGTGAACGGCGCCACAATCTAAAAATTCTTGTAAATTCTCTAAAAATCCAGAAATAAAAAATCCAACCCCATCAATCGACGGGGAATATTCCGTAGGGTTGTTGTGGGTAGTTTTATTGCGACATTATTGGAATTGACGAATCTTTTGTTCTTTTAGTCGACCTCGGCTATTCATATTAATTCTGAACATTGTAAACGGCGCCGCAATCTAAAATTACTCTAAAAAAATGCTCTAAAAAACCAAAAATCCAAAATCTAACTCCGTCAATCGATGGGGAATATCCCTTAGGGTCGTTGTGGGAAGTTTTATTGCGATATGATGTGAACTGACGGATCCTTAGTGTTATTTCAAGAAACATCGCCCCTCAACAACAACAACAACAACAACAACAAGATTAGCAGCGTTTGGCGACCAGTTCCTGGTCCAAAAATAGACTGTTGGAGCACGGGAACAGCGTTATATAGTTTCCAACAGAAGTAAAATATCATTTCACAAATTCCAGCTAGAAAAACTGTTATTCAAAATTCAGTGTATCATGGATTCAGTTTGTTGATTCAGTTCCTCCACATCAGCTGGAGGCCGAGCAGGTGCGCTGACAGTCTATTTTATCAGCGGCATCTTGAATATGAAAGACTATACTGAATTCGATTAAATCTGGTACTAACCACCGAGTCGGTCTTGCACACTCAAGAAGTGTGTGTGGTTTGGGAGATTGTTCTTGTGGCGACTTGCAGCAACTAATATATAGCGTGCATTGAGGGCACACAATATGGAGGGGGGAGGGGGGGGGGGGAGTGGTGGGCGAAGGGACTACGATGGACCTCTAGATCTACCTTTGATATATAGTGGGTTAGCAGCCGTGGAAAGCTAATTCGGTTATATTGGGCCTCATGCATCATGGTCAGCACGGTGCAGCTAAGTTCCTGGTAGATCCGTAAAGCAAGGGAAATGCCCGCTACCTAGAACCTATCGTGGCATCATAGAGTCTACTATTAGTGGCTGCAAGTCAGTATTATGTGCAGGATACGGGGGCTGGAACAGGAGTTTTTTGTAAACCAACCAACAACCTTAGATACTACGCAGCTCTTTCAATCTTCACTATTCTTGGGTAGTAAAACAAGTTCAACAGGTTTTTAAAACCCAGATACAGGACTCCGTGGGCCTACGGTTTGTCATTCTTACCCGAGACGACGCCAAGGTCAAACCTTCTCTTCAGTAATTGAAGGTCCGACCGTGAATCAAACCCAGGCCTCCCGCACGACAAACTGGCGCCTTGCCGACTGGGTGTAGGAAGTTTTATTTTTGGCTCAAAAAGCCCATTGCTTAAAGTTAGACAGGTTTCATCAACACAAAAAACGCAAGAGCTTTTGGGCGTTGTTTGTATTGAGTGGCGCGGCAGAGACCAGCAAACTTGGTCAGCAGTGTAGGCCAGCTAAGGGTCGACTCCGCATCGAGCTACATAAAACAGCCAGGCAAGCAGTGGCGCCAAGCGCGAAGCTGTAGAGTAACATTCAGAGTAAATCACAGTATACAAATTTTGATTTTAATTCTTTTATTACTATATAAACGGTTATATTTGAAGAGGGATAACCTAACAACAAAACATGTCGAAAACCCGTATGTTTTTAAATAAATTCTGGCTATGAACACCACATTTCAGTCGTAACTAAAGATTGTATTTACGAACAGCATAACACCAATTCTTGGGGGGAGGGGTGGGGAGGAGCTCCATAAGTTACACTCGATTCCACATCCCCTATTACAGTTTTTCAGTTTAGATTAATCCAGTTTCATTGCTAAACTTTGCGATGTATTTTAGATCTGCTAAAGAAAATAATCAAATCAACCGTTAGCGGATGTGAAGACTGTGCAAACACAAGAGATCAGGTAAGAACTCAACACTGTCAAAAGTTGTACGTGTAAAACAATATTAACCGAGTACGAGGTCGATATATATATGTTATTTGCCTGCCAGAGGTTTATATTGAGAAAAACTGTGCCAGAGGTCTTGTGTGAGGGCCGAGACTATGCACAGTTTTTTGCATTTTTCCCTGTGCTCTTGTTTCTGAAAAAAATAGATTTCATCAGACGACGGCGCAGTGGCCGAGCGGTTAGCGTGGTCGACTCGTAATCCTAGGGTCGCGAGTTCGAGCCCCGGTCAGACCACTGTGTTGTGTCCTTGAGCAAGACACTTAACCTGACTTTGTTGCAGTTGACTCAGCTGTATAAGTGAGTACCAGCTCTGCTGGGGGTTAATTTACGATAGATTGATGTCCTGTTCAGGGGGAGTCAAATACTCTCCTCCGCCTAACACTACAGAAACCGGAGATAAGCGCCGGCCCCTTTGAAAAAAATTTACGACCAGGCTTGTTTGATTTTTGCACAGATTGCAACTAAGATGATTTCCTTCTTTTCTACCTTATAGCTGGTTGCCTACGATCTCCCTTTCCTTGTGTTTGGCGGTTTGAGCATGCTCTTTGCTATTTCATTACCGCTGATCGGAGTTACTGTGTTCTTTTGCCGCCGTCAAGGGGAGTGTGGAGGGAGCCTTATTGAGGAAGAAATGGAGTTCAGCCCGTGGCGAAAACGATGGTTCCTCTCTATCGGTCTCACTAGCTGTGCCATAGTAATTGTGTAAGTTAATGAATTATGCGGACCGTGTTTGCTATAAAGCCAACAACTTTGGGTTTGACGTAGATCAATATGTAGCCTACATGCTAGCTAGCAGCCAGATAAGGTTGATTACCGTGGGAAGGCCAATAT